>ML677336.1:2670438-2705827 GCA_007922305.1 Dermatemys mawii | reverse complement strand
GGTTTCCAATAAGACAGGAGGAGCCGGGCTGCCCCGGCAGCTCCTCTGCAAGTGCTGCAGCAGCCCCCAGCGGCAGGAGGAGCCGCCCTGCTCCTCCTCTCTGTGGCGCTTGCAGAGAAGCTGCATGGCTCCTCCAGCTGCCAGGGCCGTGCACCCCCGGGAATGGGCTTGCGCATCCCCGGGGGTGCGCTCACCCCAGTTTGAAGACCACTGGGATAGGTGAGAACACACCCTGCACCCCTGGTTCCTTTTCCCTCACTCCCTATGAAGGTCACTGCTGATCTGCTCAAGGTCCTACCTGTCAATATCATTAGTGCCCACATAGTTGAGCAACATAGGGTTGTGGTCAAAGGATAGATAAGCCTTGGCTTCCCCTTTTTTTTTTTTTTTACATCTCAGATACAGGTAGGCAGCACGCCTATTATGATGTTAGGTCAAAATGGTAGATAGATGCCCCTGTACCACTCTCAAGAGCATCCCTGACTACTCCACCCTTTGTCTCTTCCTTTTGAGGGTGGTAGCTAGAAACATCCCAACCTTGGGGGCAGGTGGCTCTTCTTCCCTCAACCACTGAGGTTTGCTCCTCTACCCTGTTGCCAGTACCATACACCAGTTCTTAACCTCAGTGAGTAAGGGTCGGGAGTGAAGTACTGTCTGCTGGCTAAGGCGGCCAGTAGCCGGTCCTTTCCGTACAGCACTTGGTTCTCTTTTCTTCTCTGGTGCTGCTCCTTCATCTTTCATATGTCCAAGTGCATTCTGTCAATGAAGTTTTTGTACTCCTGGATAATGTGCAGACAAACATCTTGAGGGACTCCACCAACAGACACCTCTAACATCAAGTGGATCCCTCCTCTAGCTTTCTTCAGTGGGGACATGCAGGCCACATTCCCAGCAAATCAGGACCAGGGCTTGGGTAGAAACCTCCAGGGCTCCTAGAGTTCAGGGAGAGGAAGAGCTAGCAGTGGTGTTGGTAGCACTAGGAGATCTTCCTTGTGGAATACTTGCAAGAAAAGTTACCTCGCTGCTTTACTCTGCTGGTGAAGTCAGCTGGCTAACTCCTTGAGCCTCCCAGCTGCCTTTGTCTCACTAGCAGTGTGTGTAATAGAATCTCTTCCTACAGTGAACCATAACACAAGCAGCAGAGGCATCAGCTCTTATATTCAGGGGTTTTGGTTTCAATTTTTTGATAATATATTCTAGAAATATAAAAACAACAATTAATATTATGAGGGCTTTCCTAAATGGCAGCTCAGAATGCATATTAGCTGCCATGTTTTTGTTTTGCTGAAAAAGTATTTAATTCCTGTTTCCTTATAGTGTACATTTTGAAATGTATACATAGAGTATAAGTAGGAAGACGTGACTATAGGGGAAGGTCTTTTTCTTCCAGCACTTTTCTTCATGGACATAATTTTCTAGTGTTTGACCTTTTGCTTCCCCCTTGGCAGAAACATTTAGTTATGTTTCATGATAATACAATCAAAAGAGCAGATATAGAATTCTAACCTCGTTAGTAGGTAAGAGGATGTTGATATTTGTCAAAAGTAGTCTTTGGACATAACTTACCACCGAGGCTTGAGTACTTAGTTCTGTTGGAATGATAACAGCAATAAGAGGGAAGAGACACACTGCTAACCTTCTCAGTAAACTCTCTCTACTAGGCATTAGAACTGTTCATGTTAATTAGGTTACATGCAAATAGTACTTGCATGGATACACTTCCTTTGTAGACGGTGCATGGCTTTTTGTCAAGTGAAATAGAAAGAGGATGGGGGAACAAGGAGCAGCCCACTTGTAATCTGGCTTTTTTTAAAAAAAAAGAACATTCATTGCTGTGTTAGATTTTTTAGATTTTACTTGTATATGCATTGGACCAACGCTTCACAACCAGCATTTGAAACTGTGCTTACACATTTTGCATATGCAAAGAAGCACATGTCAAACTGGGTAGCTTGATAACTTACTGCCTAAGTACAAGGTATGAATACTGTATTTGTATACATATGTAAAACTTGTGTGTGGCACTATGGAGTTTGTCTTGGCTTCTGATGCAAATTGGCGTATGGAGTCAGTATTTCCGCAAGTCACTAGTATACCTATCAGTGGACAGATATTTAGTGTCAAAATCTTGGACTTTTTTTAAATGGTGCCATAATAGGATGCAGCAGTAGTCCCCTATGACTAGTTTTGAGGTCAAATTCATCCCTGGTGTAATTCCATTGATTTTACACAATTACACTGGGGAATAATATGGTCTATAGATGAACTTTTCTCCTCTGATGGTTATGGAACACTTCCAACAGTAGTTGCCTCTTGTTTTGTTCTCTCATCAAGTGACTTTAGGGGCTCACCATGTGTCTCCCCTGCTGCCTTGTACTGGTTAGATAAATTATCATTGATCTTGAGACCTTTTCTTAAAGTATTTTTTCACTCTTCCTGTACTTTCTTTTGCATTTAACAGAATGTGAAATAAGAGGATGGGCAAATAGATTTTGAAAGTAGCTGCCTATCCCTTTTGTATACAACAGTATCAATTATTCTTTCTTATTCCAGTGTATTAAAAGGTTGTGTTTCTCCATTTATACTCAAATCCCAGTTCCCTGGAATCTACATGTAAGTTTCATAATGCAGTGTTGGTTTAGTTCTCCTCTCCAAATTTCCTTAATATCTCCTCAGTTATGCTATAAGAGTAAGCAATAATGCACTCTTAGATCTTGGCAGTAAAATTATCTGGCCATCTGTTTCTCTTCCAGCAACAACTATTTTACTTATGAATGTTCATTTTGGGAGTATAGTTGCAAATTTTTCCTGAGTTGTGTAACTTTATTAATCTAGATTATTAAAGGAAACTTTTGAAACCTATTAGCCAGTCTGGTTAATTTTGTTATGTTAGCTTAATACAAATAATAAATTAACACCTGCAATCAAGATCAAGACCTACTGCTGAACAAAGTAAAAGACAGTGTCTGCTCCAAATACTTTGGACTCTGGAAATATCAGAATAATTCTGGTGATTGCTTTCATTTGTATTTTATTAAATAAAACAAGAGTTAATCCCTTGTGTTTAAATCTTACAAAAGAAAGCCAACTGAATGTTGTAGTTCCATCCTTTCCAATCCCTAAGGTTTATTATGGGAGGGTCATTTGTACTGCCTTTTAATAGTCATTGAAGCTAATCATATTTCAGGTATGGAAGGATGATAGCTTTAAAAAGCATACTGGTCACAATGAAAATGTCAGATTTGCATTCTGAAAGCAGATCATGGCAGTAGATCTAATCAGAGCAGAAATACCTTCTGATCTACTGTGATCTGGTAGAATTAGCTACTTCCCTCTGAAGGTCACAGAGAAATTTAGAGACAGAATCTGCCTCCATCTAAAGAAGTGAAATATGTGACTGGGTCCTGAAGATAACTTCATCTTAGAGATCCATCAGGAGAAGGAAAGTCTTAGAAGAATAACTTGTAGTAGCAGTATTGTCAGGCAGCTTTGAAAAGCAGCACAGTCTTAAACTAGCTTTTCCCAAAGCTATTCTGTACAGTGGTTGAAGCAGCAGAAAAATGAAGGGGACTCTTGCATTATTTGGCATATTTTGTACTTGAGAGTACATTTTAATTTTCAGGGAGGTAAAAATTGAATGATTACCTCATTAAAAGTAAAGCTAGGGTTGTGGCCACATATTGGAGGGCAGGGCCATATAGGTTATGTGCTGTAATGTGGAATGTGAAAAAGTTAGGATGAGCCAGAGTCTGAGTATACAGCTCAGATAAATCTACTTTGCATGTTTTCTGACAGATAAAATAACAAGTGTATGTTAACTCCTATATGTATGCTTTGGACCAGAGGCTATTGTCAAAGTAGAGTTTTAAGTCTCTGAGGTAGGTCTTTATTTAAGGGGCTCTCACTTGTATTTGTATTTAAGGGAATGATATTTTGCTCCCATCACCCAAAAAAGATGAGTATCCAGCTTTTGTCTCTTCCATGGTTTGTCTTCACAGAGCCCTAAACTGTGTTGCTAAGAGAGATGGTGGGACCAGGAACAAATTTTCAGGGACACATCAATGGACACATCTATTGGAAAATAATATGGCAAAAAGTCCAATAAATTTTTGATTTCAAAATATGTATTAAGAAATAAGCAGGGGGCAGCAATTTTAGACTTGAATCTGACTAACAAGGATGAGTTGGTTGTGAATCTAAAGGTGGAAGTCAACTTGGGTGAAAGTGATCATGCATGATTCCAAAGAAAGTAAGGAATGATAATGGGAGAATAAGGATCATAACAACACACAAATTTTAAGGAAAAAAGGAGCTCAGGAGAGCTGGCAGTTTCTCAGAGGCGATGTTAAAGGAACAACAACAACAAAGAACTATCCCAATGTGAAGGAATGATATCCGGAGTAGTAAAATGTTTCACTGTCAAACAGGAGGACATACCTAGCTGGGTCCTGAAGCGATCTGTCTTTGGTTCAATACTAGTCAATATTTTCATTAATGGCATGGATAACAGAATGGAGACTGTGCTTATAAAAGTTGTGCATGACAGCAAGATGGGAGGATCTGAAATACTTTGGAGTACAGATTTAGAATGACCTTGATAAATTGAAATATTGATCTGAAATCAACATGATGAAATTCAACAAAGACAAGTGTAAAGTACAACAGTGCGGCCGGAAAAAATCAAATTCATACCTACTGTGACGGAATCAGACCAGAAGGGTATAGGAGAGTGCTGGAAGGCAGGTATATCAGCCTTAGGATGTTCAGGTACTTGTTCCCTGGATAGCCAAACAAAGGCTACTCCAGACCAATCAAGACACCTGGGGCCAATTAAGAACCTTCTAGAAAGGAGTAGAAACAGCTAGCCTAATTGGGACACCTGAAGCCAATCAGGGACTGGCTGAATCCAGATAAAAACCTCCCAGTTAGTCAGGTGGGCTGTGGGTGTCAGGAGCTGTGGAAGGAAGTTATGCTGTTGGTGAGACTGAGTGTTGGACAACATATCATACAGAAGGAAGGAGGCCCTGAGGTAAGGGTGAAGTGGAGTTTGAAGAAGCAGGGACTGCTGTGGGGAAGTAGCCCAGGGAATTGTATTGTGTTTTGCGCCTAAAAGGTCAGCCATCTTAGCTGATACTATTAGGGTCCCTGGGCTGGAGTCTGGAGTAGAGGGCGGGCCCGGGCTCCCCCCTTTTCCATCTTCCATACTGGCCTGTGATGAAGGTAACTCACTAGGTGGTGACTCTTGCCAATTATACTGAGAAAGGGAGGTCACTCTGGGGCCTAGATGAGTTTCTGAGGCCCCTAAATCTGCCAGGAAGCGCAGGACCCACAAGGACAGACTTGGAGCTTTGTCACACTACATAACCCACACGCCTTGTAGATGTGGTGCTCTGTTCAATTTACTGGCACCAAGACCACTTAGAGACATTAAATGAGTCTGCTCTACAGTCTTAATGAACTTTCAGCTCATGCAGTAGAGGCTCATGCGCTGAGCTCTATAGGTCCCTGGTTCAGTCCTGCCCAGTCCTCAGCATTACAAGCTCTGGAGCTTAAAGCATGAGCCACTGCAGCAGTGGCATCCAATAGAAAGTGATGCTAGCCACACTTGTGGTTTTGAATTTTTCTTATAAGCCACATTATAAAAAAGCCACATACATTAGCCACAATTCAATAGACTATTAGCCACATGTGGCTAGTGGAGAATGTATTGGACATTGCTGCTCTACAGCATGAGCTAAAAGCTAGCTAGCTGTTAGATAAGGCTGTAGAGCAGACTCATTTTATCTCTCTCGTTCCATGTGGTCTCGGTGCCACTAGATTGGAAAGAACACCATACCCAGGAGGTGCGTTGGTTACACCTTCAAAACAGGGAGTAACTGGCTAGGTGATAGTACTGCTAAAAGGATCTGGAGGTTCTAGTTTATCACATTGAATAGGAATATATAGAGTAAATTTTAACCTTCATTTATTTCTCTTCATTTCCATATATATCTGTGTGTGTATCACAGAATGGATAAGATTTGTTTGTAAATGTGGGTCTAATCTTCCATTGTCAACGGAGCATTGTAAACAGAAATTTAATTTCAAATAGGCTGAATTTTCAAAACATTGCAACTGCAACATTTGTACCCACATTTTGTACCTGCAGTTCAATTCATTCCCTCCTTCTAAATTTAGGAGATTCTTTACATTTGAGATGGGGGAGAGTTGCCCCTTTTCCCCTTTCACTTCTCCCTACTGGCCTCAGAAGCAGAGTGGTAGGAAAGTAGTAGGAAATCTGAGAAAAGAGCACTAATTTATACAATACCCTCAGTTTGTTGATTAGATAAAAAATGGCATCAATTTGCCACAAAGAATGTCTGAAACTTCTAAAGATAAGTGCTTCTCAGCATGAATCTGTTGAGCTATGGAAAATGGCATTATCAGTTGGAATTGCAGACCTTTGGGAAGAGCAAAATGTTTCTTTTTTATGAATTTATTACAAGATCTAGAAAGAGGTGGTACTGTATGATAATATATCTATAAAGCCAACAAACTATAACCCAACAAGAAAGATTGTGGTTAGGAGCGTGCATTTGTTTACAGATACATAGGCTATCTGATGCACCAGGACCATAGCAGAGCAAGAGAGAGAAATCCTTGAACCAACTTACAAGATATTGTAAGTGTCTAGACTCTGTACTCAAAGGGAACTTTAACTATCTGTTTTTAATATCCGTTGATTAACAAATACAGCCAGATGTGCATTGTTTATATAGAAGATTGTTCTGATTCAAACAAGAGACACTCAAGTCAGAGACGGAGCCATCAGAAACAATAACTGCTAAAGATGACTTTCAGGAAATGTAAAGAGATTAGAATCAGAGGACACAAACTACTTGAATACAACAGATGGATTCAGAGACTGCAGCAATCTAGTAAGTGTTTTAGGAAAGCAAAATTTGGGGAATTTACAACATTTAGAGTCAAATCCTGTATTGCTTGTACAGAATTTACTCAGGGGGAAGGCAAAAAAGCCCAATGATGCCATAAAAGCATAAATAAGGCAAGAAAGATTATAATTCCTTTCAAGAAAAATGATGCAAGAACCAAGAAATGACTAATGTGGCTTTAAATATGAGGTCAATAAAATACTATACTGAATACGGAAGTGTGGAAAGGCAACCAAAAGAGGCCCTATTGTCCCCTTGTGTAGAAAAATCTATGACAGGGTTTGTGGGAGGAAAACTCCATGAGGTTCCCTTTGCTGAGTTTCCTCCGGTTCTCAGGAACAGGTATCTTGGATCTTGTCTATGCTACGGGGTAAATCTATTTAAGCTACACAATTTGAGTTATGTTAATAGTAACTCAAGTTGATGTAGCCTAGATCTACTTACCATGGGGTCTACACTGTGCTATATTAACAAGACACTCTTCTATCGACCTCATTTGCTCTTCTTGTTCCAGTGGAGTACTGGAGTTGAAAGGAGAGTGATCTGTGGTCAATTTTTAGAAGGTATTCACTAGACTCACTAAATTGATTCCTGGTGCATCGATCCTCTGGTAAGTGTACATAAACTCTCAGAGCCTGCTACACTGATTCTGTGGGTCCCCTGCCCAACTCTCTCTCTTGCTAAATAGAGAGATTTCTGGATTCACAACCATTTTGTCATTGATCCATGCAGAGTCCTTGTTTAGGAAGAACTTTTGAGATAAATACAACCTTCTCACAGAATGTTTACTGAGGGGGAGAGGGAGGAACTTTTGGTGTACTACAGCTTTCTGACTCGTCAGTGGCTGTTGGGGATATGTCCACTTGTTAAAATCATATGTGGCCTTCTGACTTGCTGGTATCATATAATGAATAAGGCAAGTATAGCTAGCCTACTAACAGTTAGTTTATTTTGGGTTTTGGCAGCCTATTCCAATATAAATATAATTCTGCGAGGCCTTGGAATTATTAAATTACTTAATGCCTCAGAGGAATAAAAAGAGAGGCAGCTGGTAGCTCCTTTAGATATTTCAGTTCAGAAAAAAATACTAGTGCATGAGGTTTTTATTTGCTAATTAATCTTCTCCACATTTGTATTCCTTTTAGAAATCTGGAGGTACAGTGAAAACTCAAGGGATATTTCCTCTTGCTTTCTTTGACTAACGTGGTACATATTAAGGGTCCTGCTGAACCCAAACATGGCAATAATTCATGAAGGGAAGGGAAACACTACGCAGCATTGCAATATCACTTGTGTGGTTCTTTTTGGATCATTGCTGTAGAATACTATCGTAATTTGCTGATTTGTAAGGGCAGATTCAGACATTGCTAAAAATGATCATGTGATTCTGAGTTTGGATGGATTTCACACAAACTGAGAAACAATTCACACAGACTGATCTGCAAAGGACAATCTGATCTGTGAAAGTCAAAGGATAAGATTTGGTAGAGAACAGGGAGATGTACTCTGACACTTTCATCGTAAGCACTTTTTTCCTTCCAAAGGGCAGCGTCTGTATGTTTGTCTTCATTGCAAATTGTGCTTCTAGGCATTCTTTGCTGGAATTCATCATTTTAAGTACAGGGGTAAACATCCAAGCAGATCTCTGGGAGTTCTGCACATACACTTCATTAACATTAAAAAGGACACATGTAACATCGCATATTTTGCTTTGAAAATGTATCTCCTATGTCATCTTGTGCCCTTAATAACGTCACACAATATGACTCATCAAACATTTTAAACAAGAAACGCTAAAAGTAAGAGAAGGCTGTGTGTTGGTATATTTGAGGCTACTGCCAAATGTTCAAAATATTTGCAAGACGTGGCTATGATAAGCTCAGTGAACCTGAAATAAATTCTTAATAGGGAGAGAGGTTTGAACGTTATCTCAAGGGAAATGGCTGTATGTACTTTGCAAGCCATGAGGAATAAACTGTAGGTAAATTTCTAAAACAGGTTATCATTCAATCTGTGTAGGTTTTTATACCATTCTAAATACAAAGTATCCAACGTGGGGATCACAAACTCTGTCCCATTCCCAGAGCTATCATCTCTATCCAAGAGTCACGAAATCCAGATTCCTTGAAGTGGTTGCCAAACGCAGTTCAGAGAGAACCACTGCCACTTCCGTTGCCCAACTAGAAGCTGACTCAAAGAATGCTTCAGCTAAATATCATCAGAATGTGATGGTAAAATTTCTGACTTTGGGAATGGGAGTCAAGAACTGATGTTCCAGAATGGTGTACAGAAGACATTTGCTGTTTTCAGTTATTTTGGTTGCTGTGCAACTCTGTCACGTTGTTAATAAGCAATTTTAGCTCTTTGGAGATCAGATATTATTCTTAGGTACACAATTATAGGGGTTGTATTCACTGGAACCTAGCTCATATTCACACACAACCTCTACTGTATGAGTTTAATAGTTTATATGACTAAATAAGATCATTTAAAATGTTATCTTGAGTTTGTAGCTGAATTGGTTCCCTCTATGTGCACCACCTGTTGTTAATCATTACTTGCCACGTGCTTCATTAGCAACATTTTTGGCTTGTCTGGGATTTTCACTCCCTGTTTAGCTGCCCTCAGGAGCGGATCAAGCTGGCTTATTAACCTGAATTAAACAGGGGTGTCACTTGCTGTGGGGTGAAAGGGGCAATTGCCTCTCCCGCAGATCTTGATTTGTGCCCTATTAACTTTTTATAGTTCAGTGCTAGCCAGCGCAGTAGTGCTCCCCCAGGCCTGTAAGGGGACTGGGCCTGGCTGGGACTCCTATTGCTACCTTGTCAGGGCTCTCCCTCTTTCCACACGGGCTAGACAAGAAGCAGGAGCGATGGCCTGGTATGGAAATAAGCATGGAGCAAGCCAAGCCCTGGTCCCTGTCCTGGGCCAACTGTGGGTGAAACACTCCTCATCCTACTCAGTTGTTCCCACCACCTCCTGCACTCCCAGGATAGAACCGTCCTGACACATCCTCTCCTGCCTCCAAGATGGGACTGATTTGCTAACGCCCATTAGAAGCCATGACCTCAGTAGGGAGGTAGAAGTATGGATGCTCACCAACTTTGTCCTCCCAGAATTTTTTTTTTATTGTTTTAAATGAGGCCCTGGAAGTAAAAAAAATTGACAGTGTGACTTTATAGAGATTTACAGTTCAGAGTGAGATATCCTTATGGGCTGGTGGCATATGTATGCATTCGGTTCAAGGAGCTCCTGGTTCTCAAAGACTGTGTACAGATTTTGGAGACCAGGATGCTGAGCTGAAGGGGCTAAGGGAGACAGAGAGGTACATCGATGAGACGTTCCGGGACATAGTGTAACAGTCCAACTCCCAGTCTGACAGCCTTTGTGCTGTTGAGGAGGATGAAAGCCTCGAGGAAGGAGAGCATAGGATCAGGTACGAAAGGTGAAAATAGCTGGACCACTTGGTAATAGTGACCATAATATAATTAAATTTAACATCCCTGGGCCGCTGTGGAGTTTTCCCCACCCCAGCACTGTAGCATTTAATTTTAGAAAGGGGAACTATACAAAAATAAGGAAATTAGTAAAACAGAAGTTAAAAGATAGAGTATCAAAAGTAAAATCCCTGCAAGCTGTGTGGAAACATTTTAAGGGCACCATAATAGATGCTCAACTTACATGTATATCCCAATTTTAAAAATAAACATAGTAAGAGAACCAAAAAAGAGCCACCGTGGTTAAAAAACAAAGTAAAAGAAACAGCGAGAGGCACAAAGGCAGCCTTTAAAAAGTGGAAGATAAGTCCTAATGAGGAAAATAGAAAAGGGCATCAACTCTGGCAAACGAAGTATCAAAATATAAGTAGAAAGTCCAAAAAGGAAGTTGAAGAAAAGCTAGCAAAAGTAATACCAAAATATTTTTTAAATAGTGCAGAAGCAGAAAGCCTGCTAAACAACCACTTGGGCTACTGGATGATTGAGATGCTAAAGAAGCACTCGATGATAAGGCCATTGCAGAGAAACTAAATTAATTCTTTGCATCAGTGTTTGCTGTTGAGAGAGATTCCTAAACTGAGCTATTCTTTTGGGTGACAAATCTGAGGAATTGTCCTAGACTGAGGTGTCATTAGAGGAAGGCTTTTGGAACAAATTGATAAACTAAACAGTAATAAGTCTTCTGGAACTGATGGTGTTCACCCAAAAGTTCTGATGTGAAATTGCAGAACTACTAACTGTCATTTGTAACCTATCATTTAAATCAGCTTCTGTACCAAATGACTGGAGGATAGCTAATGTGACGCCAAATTTTAAAAATGCTCCAGAGGTGACCCTGGTAATTACAGGCCAGTGAGACTCACTTCAGTACCAGGCAAATTGGTTGAAACTATCATTAAAATTGTCAGACACATAGATGAATATAATTTGTTGGGAAATAGTCAACATGGTTTTGTGAAGGGAAATCATGCCTCACCAATCTACTGGAATTCTTAGAGGAGATCAATAAGCATGCTGACAAAGGAGCTCCAGTGGATATAGTGTATTTAGATTTTCAGAAAGCCTTTGACAAGGTTCCTCACCAAAGGCTCTTAAGCAAAATAAGCAGTCATGGGATCAAAGGGAAAGTTCTGTCATGGTTTGGTAACTGGTTAAAAGATAGGAAACAAAGGGTAGGAATAAACGGTCATTTTTCAGACTGGAGAGAGATAAATAGTGGTATCCTCCAGGGCTCTGTACTTGGCCCAGTCCTATTTAACATATTTATAAACGATCTGGAAAAAGGGGTAAACAGTGAGGTGGCAAAATTTGCAGATGATACAAAACTACTCAAGATAGTTAAGTCCCAGGTAGACTGCAAAAAGCTACAAAAGGATCTCACAAAACTGGATGACTGGACAACAAAATGGCAGATGAAGTTCAATGTTGGTAAATGCAAAGTAATGCACATTGCCATCATTCATTAAGTATCATTCAGTAATGCACATTGCCATCATTCATTATGGCAAGACCATAGTTACTCTGCTTTCCAAGTTTCTACATTTTTTTACCCTTTTTGAGCCAAATTTCAAGGCTATTCAAATGTCATGTTAATTTCTGTGTGTGTGGGTGCTGGAGAATTTAACTTATGGTATGTACTACTTTGCTAACCTATTCCAGAGAAAAGGTATTTATACTTGGAATTGTGGGAAATCAAGCTAATTATCGCTATAAAGTATTCACTAAAGGGAACAAAAAGGGTGTTCCTCATATCTCCTGTACTATTTATTCTGTACTTCATGCCCTTTGGGGCACTTCTGGTACCGTTTCCGGAAGTATCTTCTTGATCACTTACATTTTGCATCTCTACATCTTGCCTCAATGTATATGCAACTGTGTTGAGTCTCTCTGATTGCTCCCTTTCAAATTATTTTCAAAACACTTTATAAAATGGAAATTACATGTTTTCATCATTTTTACTGCAACATTGCCTCCCAGCATTTTCTCTTTGCTCCCCAATTCCCTTTACTTCTCAGTTGTTATAATTTAAAATTAGAATCCATAAAACTCCTACAAAAAGGTAGGAATTAACTTCTAGAAATACCTTATCACCTCCCATAGGAAAATAAAAGCAAATACAACTCAAAGCAGAATGTTTGGGAGAAAGAGTCAGCAAACAGGAGAGCAGAATAACACAAAGATTTAATTATACTTTTAGAAGAAAGCTCCTTTTTAAGTTTAAAATTAATGAACTAAATAGCTACTTTAAAAATTACATCAATATTCTACTTCAAGTAATTTTTTATTTTTAGGAAAGAATATTTTTCTGTAAGGATAATATGTTGTAGATAGCATTCCTTTATTGACTTAAATATCATGAGATTATTAAAATGAGCTTTCTAGGCTTTCTGTGAAATCATATTTAATCTGTAACAAACTATTGTGACCTATAATGAAGATGTGTCTAGAATTTACTTTAGACTTCCTTAATCTCTATTTTTTTCTAGTCTTGTTCCTGTCAAATAACACCAAGCCAATGCATATCTTTTAACCAGCTCATTTTCTGAAAACCTCTGTTTTCTTTTAACAACCAGTGCTGGAAATGCAGTTTCCTCCGTATTCAACCACATAGTATCAAGATATTCCTTATGTGCAACCATTTAATAATCAGTTTCTTGAAATTATATTGATACACAGGCTATTAGATCCTCCCCACCCCCTGAATTCTGATACCGCACAAAAATATTCTGAACCCAGATAGAGGAAAATATCTTCCTAGAAAGGCCTGGCCACTATCTCTTTTGCTCCTAGGTATTGGTCATCCAAAATGTAGTCTTTACTAACAATTTGCTTTTACCAGATTCCCCACTCTCCAGAATAAATACTTGCCACTTCTATAGTGTTACAATTTGAAAATACTAAAATATTACTTAATCCTCAAAACATTCCTAAAAGGAAGGTATATATTAGTATCTCCCTGGCATAGATGTGAAAACTAAATCAAGGTGGTTTGAGGCTTTGCCGAAGGCAAAGGGACTTAAGCATTGAAACTTGAAACATTGAAGTGCCTAACTTTTAGGCATCAAGTCACATTAAATTTACAGTAAATGTACAATACCTGCTTTTAGATAACAGTAGCTTTTAGCTACCACAGGTCTTTGCCTGTTTGTCTGAACATATGTGTATATTCCTGAATACACTCATCCAGGCTTTCTGTTTTTCTGATATGTTGACTGGTTCCAAGAATACTAAATGAAATTTAATTCTTCTTTAAGAATTAATATCTGAACCCAGAAGTGACACTGTCACTTTAAGATTAGTAAGCACTCTCCTTAAAAGTCCCACCTGAATGTATTATTGATAATGGTATTCCAAAATCAGGGATCCTTTGTGAGGCTCAATGTGTTACTGATGATCCATTTATAGTTATGTTGTATGAACTTCTAGTATCTTTCCTGCCAATTCACTAGATTAGCCACCAAAGAAAGGAAGCTCATAGTTCAGCTAAGGAACAAATCTCCCTTCCGTCCCCAATACTTTTCTTTATACCACCTCATGTTTTCACTTCATCTTTTTTTATAGTTAGAGCATTGGTGTTACTGAGTGCAGATGGAATGATACTTGGTCCTGCTCTAGGTGTGGTAATTATTTTAGAAGCTGTGCACCAGGTTTGAATTTCTTCTGTTGTTAACTGGCAAGTCAGGTATAAATTGACTACTCTCTATGTGATTTTTACCGGTGGGTGATATGAATTTTTTATTCTGTCCCAAACTATTTGCAGTTGTTTTTGAGCTTACTGGCAAGTTTCTGTCAGATAACACCAGGTGACAATCTTTAAGACAGCAGTGTTAAAATCTGAAAGGCATATCTGATAAAGAGCCAGTTACAAATGTCTGGTAATCTTTACTAAAGACAGCTTGGCAGGAGGTGTAGCAATTTAGAAATCAGAAGATGTAAAAACAAGTGCATCTTTCTGTGAATATTAATTCTCTAAATTAGGCAACTGCCTAAAAATTCAAGATGTTTACATGTTTTCCTAAGAATACTACATCTACCCTTCTACTTTTACTTCTGTATACTGAAGATTTCTAAAAATTATGTGTGTGTCTCTCTCTCTAATCTGTGTGTGTTTAAAACATTAATCTTATATCAGCACTGTGCCATTTGACAGTCTTTTGATCTATTTGCATACGTTGATAGGAGTTTAGCTTTACATTAATAAGTTAATTAGGTTTGGGAATTCTACCTAGAATGCTGACTTACACTGTGATTTACAAATTTCACTTACTGGTTTGCCAAGTCGAAGAGGGCTATCTCTGAATCTATTCGAAGGGTCAGTAGCAAAATAGTCAGGCCATCTGAAGTAATAGTACAGTAGTAACTAAGCTACCTGACCTCCAGAGATTTACCCAAGTCACTGTGAACACCAAATTGTTGCCATGGTGGTGCGAGTTGGAAAAATGGATCAATAGGTCATGGGAATTCCTGTGGTAATAATGATTCAAACTTTTCTTCAACCAAATCCAAGAGAATTTTGGCTAATCTTCCTGCCTATCTATAACAGATTTTCATAAACTCATTAGAATTGCTCAGGAATTGGAATTTTTCATGGGGAAATTCCATAATTTCTAATGTTTTCATTTCAAATAATAAAACATCACATTGAAATTTCCCATGAAACAGAAATAACTTTTATTTTATGTTTTTATTTCTGAGCCCTATCTCTGACATCAGATTTAGAAAGGGATAAAAACAGCATGACCAAATTCTTCCTTATCCACTGCATCATACATAATGATTCTAGTTTTGGAATCAGATGAATAAGCAGAAATGAGCCTCACAAGGTCAGTATTTTGGGGTAATCTAGTGCTGGTCTAATATATTTAGGACTAACTCATGTCACTGAAGAATTAAAATGCAACAACGTTGATCTTCTAATTATCTGTTATTAGCAAAGAACATTATATTGGCAGGGAGCTTAGCTAAGCAGTGATAAATGTGCAATAAATGTCTTCAACTGTCTAATATTCACTTTCATGAGAAATTAAACTGGAAATAATATTGTGATATCAAGTGGCTTTCTTTGGTTTTATTTTCCAGTCCGTGCTGTTTATGGCTGGAAACTAGTAAAACTTCAATTTAACTGTAATTCAGACACTTTATTTTGATGCTGTTAAGGTCAGCATTTCACAATGTCAATTACCATTCATCTCTGTTCAAACAACTGGGAAAATCTCAGTATCTCAAACTACTATGTGGTGGTAGTTCACACTATGAACTCTTTAATGGTGACTACTATATAATAGTTGATGGTAATTTTAAATCTGTAGAAGAAATTACTGTACTCTGTAATACTCCACCTTTCCTTAATGAAGAAGATGCTTTGAAGGATCTGAAGTTCTTATACAAACTTTTTGGGAGGGAGAATTATAATCTGTTTTTACATTTTGAATGAAAAAGCCTAAAATATTTATTGCTGAAAGTCTGAGCAAAACTGAAAACCAGGATTGATGGAGGTAAACAATTGAGCATGAGTTGAGAAGATTCTGAGGGCTGAGTAGAAGATTTGGCTGGAAATAGAGGGAGCCTGCAAGGTCTGGGGTAAATCAAACACCTTTTAAGATAAGAAACTTTTGAATCTAGAAATAGTGTGATGAAAGGTAGTTTGGGATCTAGATTTAACAAAGAGCTTTCACGTTCTCTTGTCAACTAGTAGACAGGAAAGGTAATCCAGTGGTGAGGATGCTGGTCTGGAACTTTGAGATACATTGGTTCAATTGCTTGCTCCACAACAGACTTCCTGTATGACCTTAGGCAAGTTACTCAGGCCTTGTTTATAGTGGTGGTGGCATGTACAGTACATATAGCTTCATGCTGAAGTGAAAAGCAGGTTGTGTCCTTGCTGCAGTGCTTGCTACATGGTACAGTGAAAGGCTGTAGGGGGAAGACAGAGGGAAAAGTCGTGGAGCCTTTCCCTGTGTTGGCAAAAACTCTGGCAGAGGGACACTAACTGCTAAAAATAGCAGTATAGATAGTGGAGACACTGCTTAAGCCTGTAGAAAGCCATGTAATGTATATAACCTAAAGTTCTGAAGTCTCTTCTCACCTAAGTTGTGCATCACTGTGTATGCTATTTACACCAGTTTTGGGTGTATGTAGTATACATGCTGTCATAAGAGTGGACGTAGCCTCAGTCTCTGTGGCTCCATTCCTTATCTGTAAAATGGGGATAACACTTCTCTACCTCACAGTGGTGGTGTGAGCAAAAATATATTAAAGGTTGTGACGTACTCAGGCCTGGTCTACCCTGGGGGGATCGATCCAAAATAAGCAACTTTAAGAATAAAGTAGCTGAAATCGATGTACTTAGATCCACTTATCACGGCATCTTCATGGCGGTGAGTTGACTGCTTCCGCCCCCCACCCCTTGACTCCACCTGTGCCTTTCGTGACAGTGGAGTACTGTGACAGTGGGAGAGCACTCAGGGATTGATTTATTGTGTCTTGTCTAGATACAATAAATCGACCCCTGATGGATTGATCTCTACCCATCAATCTAGCAGGTAGTGTAGACATACCCTGAGATTCTACAGTGAGGGATCAGTGTCAGTCTCTCAGATAGGAGTAATGCAGTGATGTCTCAGTAATACTTATTTTTTCAAGTTACTGAGTGCTCCTTAAAGCTAGATTTGCTTTGCTTACCTGGGGGGAGACAGGCAAAGAAGCCTGCCCGAGGAGTGGGAAGAGATTTAGCATAATAAACTAAACTACAAGCAGTAGGTAAACAGAACTGTCTGTCAACACAAAACATCACAGAGGACTCAAGACTTGTGAGATGCTGAGTGAGATTAATTTATGTATTTTTGCATCATAAAATCTAGAGTTGACAGACTGATCAGTGTTAAGATAATGGTGTATTTTATAAATATTTTTCCATACTGAGTAATTTTAATTTAAAAGCAGCTTTTTTTAAGATAAACTTCTTGAAACTTTTAAGTCTTTGTTTTTTGTCTGTTCAAAATGTGCAATCTGTTTCATAATTAGTCTTAGGCAGCCTATAGTACATTGGAATTGATACTGCTAGAAAGTACAGAGTGCACAGATGTTAGTTAGCAATTTCGTCAGTGTATTTAATATATTCAATTAAGTATTGGAAGGTATATATCTCCTCCAGCCACAGTATATGCAGATAAAGCACTGACATTTGTTTAAAATATGAAATAATAAAAAAGCAGTACATAAGAGATAGCTGACTTCTTTTTCTGATAAAGACTTTGCAGTTATAATTCCAACTATTTCTTGTTTCCGAGCTCACTTGCTCTTCAGTTTGGGGTAAATTCTATTGACTCTCAAATATATTGTTTTAAAATAAGAGAATCAAACTATAGCAAGTCACATTATTTCAGACCATGATGGTGCATCCTGGATTCTTGATTTTGTGCGAAAGCATTGAGCGTGAAAGAAGGAATATGCTTGAAGGACTTGCTTTTCTTATGAAGTAGTAGTCATCCCCAGTGTGGCTACCTAAGCAAACTAGCGGGGTATCTAAACTGTAGCATTTCTATGGTAACTATACAGTCCACAGCATTTTTGAGGGGGCAGGAGGGAGAGAGCAGGGGGAAGCCTGAAACTGTTTGTTTGTATGCACTCAGAGCTTCCTTGGATAAAGATTTTGTTTGCACAAAGAATGAAAAAAATCAGGCCGTTACTGAGCTATGTAAGAAAAAGATTACCAATTTAAGTAGTCAAATGAGTCCTAATTGGGCCAAAACTGACCCTCTCAACTTATAGGAGGCACATAGAAGACTGGCAAATTTCTAAAACATAGTTGGATGAATGTGCTTGTGTGGCTGAGTTTATTATAACGTGCCTGTGTAGTTGCAGCATAGTGCTGGGAGAGAGCTCTCCCAGCGCTCTTAAAAAACCACCTCCATGAGGATGTGGCTACTGTTTACACTGGCACTTTACAGCACTGAAATTTGCCACGCTTGGAGTGTGTGTGTGTTTTCACAACCCTGAGCGAGAAAGTTGCGGTGCTGTAAAGTGCCAGTGTAGACAAGCTCTAGGATTATTAATAAACTCAATGAGACAAGCAAATTCGTCACACTATGTATTAGAAATTTGCATGTTCCCTACATGCCTTCAAAATGATGTAGCCCATAAATGCATGTGGATGATGACACATTCTATTTTGCTAAAGAAAGGTAGGACAAGAAGGGTAGCAGTTGCCAGACCTTTTCACTGAGTGGGAGTGGGTGGCCAAGATAACACTGGTCTACAATTTTTTAGAAGTCGTCTGCTTCAGAGATAAAATGTGATATTTATTATGTATTTTGATGTGCTGAATTCAAATATGACAATTAAAACAACTGATTGGCTACTGTTTCTAAGATATTTAAGTTTTTACATTTTATGTCTATGTATATTGTATAGATAGTAGAGTTTTAATCATAAATTGTAAACCTAGGTCTTTTCATGTGTTTATGGTTGCTTTACATGATAATATTTCACCTGTCCTGTTTATGTAACACTTTAAAAATCAGCAAAAGGGTTATATAAATAAAATGTATTATGAAACAAAAGGCAAAAAACTATTACATACATAGTTTAGTCCTATTCAGTGTCTACTCGGCGCTTCTTGGCTTGTCTCTTGTATTCATTAAATGGAGCATCTCTTGTCACCGTCCAGCAATAGTCTGCAAGCATTGATGGGCTCCATTTACCCTGATAGCGTTTCTCCATTGTTGCAATGTCCTGGTGAAATAGCTCGCCGTGCTCGTCGTTCACTGCTCCGCAGTTTGGTGGAAAAAAATCTAGATGAGAGTGCAAAAATTGTATCTTTAGTGACATGTTGCAACCAAGGCTTTTGTATGCCTTGAGGAGGTTTTCCACCAACAACCTGTAGTTGTCTGCCTTGTTGTTTCCGAGAAAATGTATTGCCACTGACTGGAAGGCTTTGCATGCCGTCTTTTCCTTGCCACGCAGTGCATGGTCAAATGCATCATCTCGAAGAAATTCACGAATCTGAGGACCAACAAAGACACCTTCCTTTATCTTAGCTTCACTTAACCTTGGAAATTTTCCACGGAGGTACTTGAAAGCTGCTTTTGTTTTGTCAATGGCCTTGACAAAGTTCTTCATCAGATGCAGCTTGATGTGCAAGGGTGGTAACAAAATCTTCCTTGATTCAACAAGTGGTGGATGCTGAACACTTTTCCTCCCAGGCTCCAATGACTGTCGGAGTGGCCAATCTTTCTTGATGTAGTGGGAATCTCTTGCACGACTATCCCATTCGCAGAGAAAACAGCAGTACTTTGTGTATCCAGTCTGCAGATCAAGCAAGAGAGCAACAACCTTCAAACCACCACAAAGCTGCCACTGATGTTGGTCATAGTTTATGCACCTCAAAAGTTGTTTCATGTTGTCATAGGTTTCCTTCATATGGACTGCATGACCAACTGGAATTGATGGCAAAACATTGCCATTATGCAGCAAAACAGCTTTAAGACTCATCTTCGATGAATCAGTGAAGAGTCTCCACTCATCTGGATCGTGAACGATGTCGAGGGCTGCCATCACACCATCGATGTTGTTGCAGGCTACAAGATCACCTTCCATGAAGAAGAATGGGACGAGATCTTTTTGACGGTCACGGAACATGGAAACCCTAACATCACTTGCCAGGAGATTCCACTGCTGTAGTCTGGAGCCCAACAGCTCTGCCTTACTCTTGGGTAGTTCCAAATCCCTGACAAGGTCATTCAGTTCAGCTTGTGTTATGAGGTGTGGTTCAGAGGAGGAGGATGGGAGAAAATGTGGGTCCTGTGACACTGATGGTTCAGGACCAGAAGTTTCATCCTCTTCCTCTTCCTCGTCTGACTCAAGTGAGAATGATTCTGGTGCATCAGGAACCGGCAGTCCTTCTCCGTGGGGTACTGGGCGTATAGCTGATGGAATGTTTGGGTAATGCACAGTCCACTTTTTCTTCTTTGACACACCTTTCCCAACTGGAGGCACCATGCAGAAGTAACAATTGCTGGTATGATCTGTTGGCTCTCTCCAAATCATTGGCACTGCAAAAGGCATAGATTTCCTTTTCCTGTTCAACCACTGGCGAAGATTTGTTGCACAAGTGTTGCAGCATATGTGTGGGGCCCACCTCTTGTCCTGATCTCCAATTTTGCAGCCAAAATAAAGGTGATAGGCTTTCTTAACCATAGTGGTTAGACTGCGCTTTTGTGATGCAAAAGTCACTTCACCACAAACCTAGCAGAAGTTATCTGCACTGTTCACACAAGTACGAGGCATCTCTGCTCACTTTGGCTAAACAGAAACGTGTCCCTTTGCAAAATCAAACACTGACAAATAAGAGAGCACAACACTGTATGATTTCTAGAGCTGATATAGGGCAATTTGTTCAGCAGAGTGATGTAAGCTTCGTTACGATTGCATCATCCATGACTTCTAGGACTAACATGATGCAATTTATATCATGTATGACGCAATACCAGCTTCAGATTGCATCATTCATTGTTTTGCCTAAAAAGCAAGTACTGTCCAAACCCAGTCATAGATTTATTCATAGATCCAGTCAAAGATGTATTTTAGTCATTTCTGGTTTAAACTGAGATCCCTTCCCTTTATAACTCACTTATCCTCCACCATTTTCATATCAAGGGTCGTATATACTGACCCAATAGCATATCTTGAAACCTAGAGCCAATCAACAATTTTAAGCATCATTTTCATTCTCAGTGACCCAGAGTTAGTAAAGTTTGACTACACTTATTTCAGAAGCATTTTGGCTGTAGAGCAGTGTAAGAGGTCCTTGTGGGAGTGGGCATTGGAGAACTAATGGCTGCTCAGTGAGAGAGATAGGTCTGTCCTCCCATTGTGCAGTCAGAGGCTAATGTTCTCTACTGACAAATGGCTCAGATAGCAGCACCACATCTCTGCCTCCCTGGGATGGGGACAGAGTAAGAAAAACAAATTCATGCTTGTAGGTTTAATGCGTACTGCAGTTATGGTTTTGGTATTAGGTGAGCCACCAGGATTCCAGTGTCCATACTGATTCTTCTTAAATCGAGGGCAAAATAGAAAAAATGTATAAACTCCAGCCTGAGTATAGTCAAACTCGATGTTAAGGTTTGAAGTCAGTCATCGGCTACTGAGCAAAGCCACTGTTCCCTAAATCTTGGCTGGCTTTTTTTGTTGTTGGTATTTGCAAGTGGGTGATTTGGGGAATAAATGCTCCTCCTAAACAACGTAGAACAATCGTCTATTACTTTTTCAAACAATTTTTTTTTCTGACTTGGCTCAGAGCACACACAGTTCCCTTGCCCTATTTGAGAAAATGAATCAGAGAAAATGAATTCAACTAACCCTCCTGACCACATGAGGTAAACTCAGTCAGGGAATGAATTCTATGATATGTGTGACCAGTTGCAACCATCCAACCCAGCTCAATTTTTTTAAAAAAAGTCTGTTCAGTCATCCAAAAGTAAAGAGAAATTTCAAAGAAAATAGCACAAAATAACTCAAGTATTTTGTGAAATTTAAAACAGGCAATCTATATCAAAATAAAATGTAGTCCTGGATATTTCACCCAGGTCTCATAGTGACTTGCCACTTTGGCATGCTGTGAAGAAAGGACTGTTGCTGCAGATGTCATTTTCCAGATTTGATATAAAACTGAATTTCTAGCATTTGGTTAAACACCCCAAGACACTCTTCACATGAGCATGAGTGTTAATACCAGTGCTGGCTACATTCTGACTTGGACGATTTTTAGCTTATTTCCTGTCTCCAGGAGTTTTACTTTTACTTTGAAGTTAGGAGCTTCCAAAACGCCCTTTGAACTCAATGGGCGTTAGGAATGTTCAGCACTTGACAGGATTAGGCCATTCCTCTCGAAGTGTAACAGTAATGCTATGAATTAAGCAATTGCCATGTTTTACCAAAGGTGATTTTATTTCAGTGGTGGATTGTGTGTACTGTGCATTCTGGTTAAGTTTCTGGATTATTAGGACCTTTGAGATTAGGCATCCTAAGTATAGGAAATTATTTTATTCTTCAGACTCAGGGATTTAGTTTCCCTCTGACTTCATTAGCTAACCAACCATGCATGAGTACCTGGGGTTTTTTGTAATGAAAATTCATAAGATATTGACTTTTCTGGAACAGCTGAGCAATGTCAGCCTGAGAAGAAAATTGACACATTCAGGCTTTCTTTTCAACTAACTTTGATAATTCAGACAGGCTTGGTCTGTTATAACAGAATTCAGGATGAACTCCTATTTTGCAGGTGCTTCAGGTCTAAAATTAGGGAATACACTCTGCTAATGTAGATTTCAGGCTTCCCTTGTGTTATGTACAGTTTCATAGGCTAATCCAATAAGAGGAAACAAAAACTTGAAGACTAATTAGAAGCTTACTTCCCCAGGGTTCAAGATACATAGTAATAAAATTAACTCAATTCTTCATTGCTATAGAGAAAACATTTCTCCAGAAAGTGACATTATTGCAAGCAGGAGACTCTAAGCCATAAAAACTATCAAGATATTTACATTAGCTATGGGCTGTGAGTTGCAATCAATTCTGGATTGAATACCATGGGATTGAATGATAGGTTGTGTTGATGCCAAAGCACAAATCTGCTAAAGAAGCATGCTCTCTCATTAAATTGTGACTTGATATTATATATATAGTAAAAACTCCATCCTCTGATGTAGTTGTTTGGCTTATTTAACGGTTTTGTGCTGTTAAATCATAAGACTCTGATTTTGGAAAGAGGAAAAAGGTAGGAAGGAAACTTAATTTTTTCTGTGTATTTTTTGTTTAATCAGACATATCTCAGTCTGATGGCACTAGGTCCTATAGCTACTATATCTGAGATCTGCATACATTTATCTGTGAGGTTGGACTTTACCACCCAGATAAAAAAGTGCCAGTGCTGCCTCACTGTTTAGAACTGGCTGATCCACTGTTGCAGAGAACTCGAATGTAGGAAATGTAATATTTATATTTAAGAGAGACCCTCGAGTGATCTGGGGAATTATAGGTGAGTTGGCTTTATACTTGTACCTGGAAAATGGATGAGACAATTAATTAAAAATAGAGTGACACCTGGAAGGTCACAATAAGATAAGGTCTAATCAGAATGGATTCTTCTAAAGGAAAGGAACCCTGTCTCGCTAATCTTAGAATTTTTTTGAATGTGTCAAAGCAGTGGCTCAAAGAGAACCTGGTGGGTGATTCTTTTAGACTTCCAAAAGGCCTTTTGACAAGATAGTTACTTAGCTTCTTTAGTTGCCTTTTGTGCTGTGGGTGAGAAGCTAAGTACAGTAAATCTTTGTTATCTGGCACTTTATCAACCAGAAAGCTCTATTATCTGCCATTTATGATATTGCCCAACACAACTCTTCAATTTAGTAACCAGGACTAGTATACTGCCAGGAGATTATGAAGTTGCACATTCTGCACTCTACTTTTTATTCAAAAGAGGCAGAAGACAAGTAAGCAAGCTGATATCAGCAGGGCTTTGGAGTGGAGTCCGGAGCTGGAGCAGTGGAGCTGCAAGTTTTTGCCTGGAGCTGGAGCACCGCTCCAAAGCCCTGGATATCAGGGATTTACACAAAAAAGCAGCTTCCAGGATGTGTCATTTGGCTAAATCTGTAATGACCTTCTAAATCTACGATGATTGATGATGATAATTATGACCGTGAGGCACTACAAGATCTGACGTGCCTTTTGAATCCTCAAAGAAAGATTACATTTTGTTCAATATAGTTTGTGTTTTTGGTGATCTGGGTGTACACCATGCACTGTCTGTACTTATATGTAGTGTCATAAGATAACCTACAGTACAGAAAAATTTACATGAATACACTAAGTCCTTCAAGAAGCCAACTACTCTGCAGTCCAGCACTACTGCTGGATTGGTTAGTACCTGTATACTATTTTATACTTCATTCATTTTATTGTATTCTAATTCTTTGAAAATTCATCTCTTATTGGCAGATATAACTCTTCTTTAACTGGAATTTTTGACGAAGTTGCACTGTCCATTACCTAACATGCCAGACAACAAGGCTTTTACTGTATTGTAATGGATTAAAAACTATAGACTAAATGATCAGTTTCCACCATGGCAAAAGTTTAGCAGGATGCCTCAAATTTCATACTGGATGATGTTTGTACATTAATGACTGACCTGGAAAAGGGGATGAGTAGTGAGTCTGCAAATGTTGCAGACAAAGTTTATTTGGGTTTGTCAGGATCGGAGATGACAGACTGTTTATCTCAAGAAAATGGATGTCTGATACCATTGGCACTTCCCCGTTTGGTTGGACTTTAATTATTGTTGCTGTTATAATTTCTGTTATGACAACATGTTTCCAGCACATTGACTACTACTTCAAGAGTAGACTGCTCCAACTCTGCACATTTTCTAGGACTCAGCCTGGTCATAATGCCAATAGGGTTCAACAGATCCATGGGGGCGGTTTCCATTGCATTTGGCAAACAGACAATCTTTCTTCTCTTTGAATCAGATCATGGCACAACCTAGTAAACCCTATAAACTTTTTGCCAGCTTTCCCTTGCCCGATCTTGGTGTTGAAATCTCCCATTGTGACCATGTAAGTGGACTTTTTCGTGAGGGCACTTTTGAGCTCTCGGTAGTATTCTTCCACTTCTTCGTCCTCGCTTGCACTGGTGGGAGCGTAAGCCTGGAAGACCTTGCGGGTAGCTTTTGACTCCATCTGAAGATGCATCACACTGATAAGTGATGATGTTAGCTAGCATGATATAACTTTCGGAGACCAGTCCTTGCTGACGATGAATCCAACTCCTCCAACATTTCTAGCACCATCTCCCTTTCCGAGCCTCACAGCATTTCCATTCTTCCAGTCGACTTCCAACTTTTTCTTTCATTGGGTTTCACAGACACCAAGGATGTGGCATCTTATCCTTTTCTTCTCCTCCATCAGAGGGTTTAATGTTTCCTCCCTCACCAGTGACCTACAGTTGTAAGCGCACACAGCTAGTGTTGTCCTTTTCCATGGTGGCCTGGCCTCTGACATTTTTAGCAGCCTATCATCCCTCGATTTTCCATTCTGCCACCGTTGAATGGTTTGATGTCATGCAAGGAACTGAGGCCCACTTATTCGTATTGTTTTATCCATTGATTTTGAGCCATCCCACTGGCTGGGCAGGAGGCATACATACCTCCTCAAACTTAGCTAGCCTTCAACTTCTGAGAAGGAAAGAAACACTCTCCAAGAGACCAATCCCCGTCCCTGGATTGAGTAGTCCAACACCTTTGTAGCATGGTTAGACCTGCCAAGGCATACGCCCTGCTACCAGAGCTGTCAGATGGCCAGGGTCACCGCTGCACCACAATGAGGCACTGAGGTAGGGTTTTGCAGTGGAATATATTCTATCACAGCACACAATTTGCTACTTTGCACCTACTGACAAACTTTCTTTCCTCAGCTTGGTTTATATATAAACTACTGATAACACTACACTAACTAGGGATTTATTGAATGGCCTGGCTTTTGTTTGTTCATTGTGAGCTAACCCATGATGCTAATTAATCCAATAGAACATTGTGATGGAGTCAGTCCAGAAGGATATAGGAGAGTGCTGGAGGGCAGGTATATTAGTCTCAGGATGTGCAGGTCCCTGTTCCCTGGATAGCCAAACAAAGGCTACTTCAGGCCAATCAAGACACCTGGGGCCAATTAAGAACCTTCTAGAAAGGAGTAGAAACAGCTAGCCTAATTGGGACACCTGAAGCCAATCAGGGACTGGCTGAAACCAGATAAAAACCTCCCAGTTATTCAGGTGGCTGTGGGTGTCAGGAGCTGTGAGAGGAAGTTGTGCTGTTGGTGAGACTGAGTGGTGGACAACATATCAGACAGAAGGAAGGAAGCCCTGAGGTAAGGGTGAAGTAGGGTTTGAAGAAGCAGGGACTGCTGTGGGGAAGTAGCCCAGGGAATTGTATTGTGTTTTGTGCCTAAAAGGTCAGCCATCTTAGCTGATACTATTAGGGTCCCTGGGCTGGAGTCTGGAGTAGAGGGCGGGCCTGGGCTCCCCCCCTTTTTCCCATCTTCCATACTGGCCTGTGATGAAGGTAACTCACTAGGCGGTGACTCTTGCCAATTATACTGAGAAAGGGAGGTCACTCTGGGGCCTAGATGAGTTTCTGAGGCCCCTAAATCTGCCAGGAAGCGCAGGACCCACAAGAACAAACTTGGAGCTTTGTCACAACATATACAGGAACTCTTCACTTAATGTTGTAGTTATGTTCCAGAAAAATGAGACTTTGGATTTGCTTAACATTGTTTCACCTAATTTCCCCATAAGAATTCATGTAAATGGGGGGTTAGGTTCCAGGGAATTTTTTTTCACCAGACAAAAGACTATACACACACACACGATAAATTTATAAACAAACAATTCAATACTGGTGCACGGTGATGATGACTGTAAAGCTTGGTTGAGATGGATGAGTCAGAGGGTGGGTATTTCCCAGGGAATGTCTTACTGCTAAATGATGATCTAGCAATTTGCTGAGCCCTCAAAGGATAACTCTCACACTCTACAAGGCAGCAGGAAAGGAAGGAGGGCAGACAGAGACACACACATACACTCCCTATGTGTGTGTGTAAGAGAGAGAAAGCTGCTCATTTCCCCTTTAAGTATGAAGAATGAGGTCAGAAATACACTGCCTTGTTAATTAGATCAGCAAGCTGAGTGTGTCCTCCCCCCCATTCTGTGGAAGATGGGATAAGTGGGCTGCAAGAGCAGGGTGGGAGGGAAACACACTGACAGCCCCCCCGTCTTCTTCCCCTGCACCCACACAGCAAGCAGGAGTCTCGGAAAGCAGCTCCAAGGCAGAGGACAGGAGCAGCACATGGCAGTGGGGGAAGGACAGGTGAACTGCTGGTAATTGATAGCCTGCTGGGCAGCTGCTGCACAGGGAACTTAGAGGAGGGGGAGCTGATAGGGGCAGCAACATAACGAAACAACGTTAACCGGGGTGACTTCAAGTGAGGAGTTCCTGTATCTGACCGCTGCTGGAAAACCAGAATATCCAAGGCTTACTGTGAAAAGCATTAGATATTATGCAGTTATTTTGCACACAATTAAATTTCATGATGATTCTTGTTTGCCTTTGGATACTTCTTTACACCACCTAAACATCACTGCAAAAATCTTAAATTGATAACTGGGCTATATTTCCTGACAAAGAATTTGTTGCTTGTACCACTTACGCTGGATTCATAGATTGACTAAATCCAACATTTGTTCCTTTTTCAGGATCACATTATATCCAGAGTCTTTGTTGTCATTTATTTAAAAAATGTTCATTTAAGTGGAATGTGTACTTAATAGAGCTCATAAGAAAAAACTTTTAATTTCTACAAACAATGCTAAAGAATTGACTATTTTTTTGTGTTTTTCACCAACTTTATTTGAGGAAGAATTTCTCTCTTTGCACCTCCTTTAATTACAAATGTATGCCTTACAAATAAAGTTGTAGTCACTTTGTGTGTGTAAGAGTACTGATGGAGCATAACTTCTGATTGAAATAATAATTTCTACATAACAATGATGCTTAACCTGGAGCAGTGCAGTTAAGAAAGTGTCATTTTAATTTTCTTTAAAGAATATAGTGATGTGTTGCATCTGAGTTCCCCAAAACACTGGAAAAGAATTATAGGTAGATTACATTCATCATATCAAGACACAGCAGGAAACTCTGTTGTGATCTTGTTACTGAACTGCTTGGCTTGTACATGGCAGGTGGGCATTTGAGTAATTGGCTTTGTCTATACAGCTCAAACAGAATGCTACTCTTTTCTTATCTGAACTGTTAATTTTTGCCAAATTAAGACGTTATCACAGAAATTCCTGTTTTATTTCTTCACATCTCAGGCTTTAAAACCTATTGCAAATATACTGTATTCATGCACACTGCACTTTGTGCTTAGTGTTGAAAGGCAGAAGAAAACATGCTTCAAATATTTATGTAAGTGTATTAATTGCATTTTATATCCCTTACCTATAACACTTGCATTTTTTTTGCTATTTTAATTGATGGAATTTTCCTACATACTGAATGAACCCAGCTTCCAATCAGACAAACCAGTAGAATGCATTAAATGTTTATGTTGTAGCTGTGTGGTTGATATTTCTGCTAATGTGAGGAAAGATGCATGTCCACACATGTTTACACTGCCACGCAGTTTGGACTCTGGGCCTGTGAATTAAAGCACATTGCATGCTGTAATTCGCTCTCCTGGAGTTTGAAGTGTGAGGCAGTGTAGATATGCCCTTACTCTGTGGTATTTAGCTTTCTTCCCTATGGACTTGACATAAAGGTTTTGAACTTTACCTTTAAAGGTTTGTATTCAGAGGGGAAGAGAAAAAACTTTGATTTGGAATAAGGACAATAAATCTTGGAGTAAAATAATAGGGATTTCACCTTTAGCTGTACTAAAAGTCCAGCAATTGTGTTTTCACAGAAGTTCTCAAAATGAGATGATGACTGTGTGTAATAAGACACTAGAAAGGAACTTGAAGATTATTTACTAACCCAGCTATTTTTAAGAGAACTTTGACCAAACTACATTCTGGCATTTAAAGAAAATGAACTATTAATATATTCAAATCAAACAACTGACAGAAGTGTTAGTATGGATTTCCTAAGTTTTTTTTTATCATTATTAGAACATATTAAGGCTCAAGTGTGCAAATTCTTATGCATATGCTTAACCTTAATCGGGTGAGAGTAGTCCTATAAGAATATATTGATATAAAGTATTTCCTTAAAATACATTTTTTTCTTTCTTACATTTCAGAAAACAAACAATTGACCAACCAACCAAAGCAACCACCCTAACAAAAAGCCCAATGAGAAAGCAAACAGCTTTTGATGCTTTAGCTGAAACCCTACAAGCACCAATTTCAACTGATCCATGAAATATAATGTTCAAACCTAACTCCAAATTATTTTCTAGTTAGTTGACTTTGTGGGGAAATCTACCTTCAGTGACTAGTCCCTGGAGACAAAATTGCTCTTTTTAAGATTTTTGCCAAGAAAAGTTGGTGTACTGGATTTGTTAAGCAAACAAATGCATTTGCCCTGAACAGTTTATAGAGCTTGATAAAATTCAGTAATGGTTGTAATGCGTTCCTTAGGCATGTGTTTGACAGGTATAAAAAACTAGCAACTACTGAACACTTCCTACACTTGATGGCATCTGTTAATGGCAGTTCCCTGAAGCTTAGCTGCCGAAAAGCCATCCACTGTAGGCAATACGAAATTCAACAATTCCTGATAGAATCCTAAATGAAGCCTTTAATACTAAAGCCTGACTTAGCTCAGCTATTATTGGATGCTGCATCTGCTCTAATAAAATTTCATTTTGCAGTTTAGTCTCAAATGTGGGCAGCCAGTTTCAAAAATAGCAAATTTAATGCACATGAAAAATGTTGATTTGACAGCCTGGAGGTCAAAAGGCCATATTCTGCTAAGTTACACCAATGTATATTGAGAGTAACTCCATTGAGTATAACTGAGGGCCAAACTCTTCAGCTACCTTGAATAGATGCAGCAGAGACAGTTTCCCCACAACTGCCTGCATGGTAGGTGTGTGTTTGGTTAATGTTATGTCTCCCTATAGCTAGAAGTAGTGCTAACTCTATTGATTCCAGGTTCTCTTCAGTAAAGCACTTTTGCTAAAACCTCATTGGTCTTTTCTTACTTCTGTTTGCAACCTAATATGCGTCAGCCTGGTTTTGGGACACCATTTGTATGAGTGAGAAAGTTGGTTGTTAGTGAAATAGGCAGGAAAAACGATGAGGCAGATAAAGATTCTGGGTTAAATAGTGTCCAATGGAAGTGTGGTACAGATGTTGTCCTGCTTTCTCAAGACAACAGGGAAGTCTCTTAGGAATTGTAAGAGTTAATTGGAAACATGCAATTAGCGGGTTGGGTTCACAAGGCATAATATGAGGCCTAGGAGTTCAAAGGACTATGTGGAATATGTGCCAGACAAGAATAGTCTGTGGGGATAATAAGTGTGAAGAGGATTTCCTGGGAAAATATCTAAGGAGAGATTAATGCAAATTCCCCATTGTCAATTATGCCAAAATCCAGCTTTTTAAACTATGCTCTCAGGAATGAGCCATTGTCTGCTGATTACCTGTTCCCAAACACTTGAAAGGCCCCACCGTATAAAGAAACAGCTCAACTGCTCAGTTGTGGGGTTGGTTCTGAATCTGAGACCTTTATTAATTTGTAACCTGAGAGAGACCTAGTTCTGGGTGTTGAAGGACTGACACCTACCAGAGCCTAAGGCTGGAGTTGGGGCAATCTCTGGTAAAACTTTCTAGCACATGTTTAGGTTCTTTTCTTGGGTTTTTAATGTTTTTCTGTAATGCTTTCACCTTAAGGATAAATATACTTGCTTAAAGAGAGCTGTGTGGTAACTACTGGAAAATTCACTATTCATAGCCTTTGGAGAGAGAGAGCAAAGCACGGACACTGGCCTGTCTCGGCATCCTGGTTTGCCAGGGAATATCACAATGAAGGCAGAAGACTGTGCAGCCTAGAAAAACCTTAGGGGAGAGTGAGAAGTGGATCTTTGCCCAAAAGATGAGAGTTGGAAACCTTTTTCAGGTTGCCCTTGAGAGACCGGGGTGGGGGTGGGGGGGAGGCATGGAGGAATACAGGTGTAGTTACTTAGAAATGTTTCATATATGGAATTAGAGAGTCACGCATCAAAGAATAGCGAATAGCCTGTTGCTTATAGCTCTCCACTTCCCAAGTCCCTACTCTCCCTGATTCATTCTGTGGCAGTCTCACTGCTCTTGTTTGAGCTGATAGATTGCAGTGTAAACATACTCTTATATTCAGTCCATTTAATGGCAGGTTTCATATTAAATATTCATACCTAAAACACACAATAAATGTACTTCTGTCAGAATAGCTGAACAAAAATATTTTTGGGGCTATTTTGGCATTGCTGACGCAACCAGGTGTTTTGGCATGCTCCTACATTTTTAGTGGCAATGACATATCAGATAAATACTATAGAATTACAGAAACTTGGTTACATTCTTAAATTAATAACATTTCTCTGTTTTAATTAGGTGTTTCTATGCTACCTATCTTCTTCACTTGGCTGCAAAACCTCCTTTTCCAGAAACAATGTATTTTACCCACATAATGATAGACAAATACTTGTAAATGTCTAACATGGATATTGCAAATAGATCATTTAAACAAAAGCTGTTTTTATTTTGGTAGTTACTGAAAAGCAAAATATCTTAAGTTTCTGAGCAGCTAATCACTCAAACTGGCTTTACATGAGTTGCATGACTAGTTTCTTTCAAACAGATTCCCACACTGATGGCTTAGTTTCAAGACAACAGGGCGTAATTTTCTTTGGTAGACTGATTTGAGTTGCTTCTCTGCTTATATTGCACCATATCTTGTCTGCCAGATATGGCTATCAAAACCAGTTTCTACCAATTTTATGCACTGATTTCACTTTTCCTATTGCTGAGCAAACTTAAGTGACATAAGAAACAGGTACTAAAATCTTTACCCTAATTTGTTCTGCTTATACACAGATGGGATGCTGGAATACTTGAAGAAATATCTGAGACTATGTTGTTGACCTATTTAATGTTTTTCTTTGTCAAAATCAAGCAAAATATAGAATTTAGAACTCTGGCAAGCAGTATGATTATACCAGAAAATCTTCTATTCTTTAACAATATCAGCAACATCTCCTGCTGCTTTTTCCATAGCACACTTCAGAGACATTTCAGTTTATTATAGTGAATCCTGGTCAGTGGATTCACTGAAAAGAGAATGTAATTTTTCCTCCCATAATGCATTTAAGGATTATTACAAACAAAAAAGTGGCATTGAAAGATTTGGATTCTTTATAGAGAAAAGAACAGGCTTATGTTCTGACCCAATCATGGCTTCTTTCGGTGAAAATAGGAGTTATAGAAAGATTGAGCTGTAATATGTAGTATTGTCTCTTGATGTGAGGATTACCTGCTCTGTTGTATTTGCATTCACATTTTTCTAAATAAACAGTTCAAAGGATTGTTTTATCAAACTGATAAACATCTAAACAGTTTTGCTTAATTCACAAGTTTACAAGTGGGGTACTCAAAGACTATAATAGCATGTTATGTCTAATTAATTAAAAGATGAAGATAAAAAATGGCATAGATAGCTGGAGGGAGAATAACTAGATCCATTTAAAACATTCATAGAACACCAGACCAGAGTTCTCTACCATCTTCCTCACTGTTGGATTTCAAAATACCAGCAAGTGTCACCACTACATCAAACATGAAAATCATTTCAAAATACTGATGGTTTCAAATTCAAAAACATATTAACCAGTTTTGCCCAAATTTCTCAATTTTTTTTCTTTTGGCTGAAATAAAAGTATAGATTTCCCCCCCCACCCCCCCGAGGACTTACTTTGATAAAACTATAAGTAATTGAAAGGGAGTTGGAAAGGATATCGGAGTTCAACTTAATTATATTGTGTGCTACCACACCAACTATAATTATTTTAAAGTGGAGTACAATAGTTTCCTCCTCCCTCCTTTGCAAAGAGTTAGAAAGTTATAATAGAAATATATAGCTTGCAATCAGTTTAAGGGGCTTTATTGTAGAAGGGGAAATGGAAACTGAAAATGCATAAAGGGTTTCTTTCAGTGTCTATCAGTCCTGCATGTTCATTAGATATGAACAGAGACATCACATTTGTCCTGTGTTAGGAGTGTTGATGTCGATCACATCTCTGTCCCTATGTTGTACAGAAAGCTATGTAGTCCTTCCATTGCCACATGACAGGTGAGATGTAAGAATTCACTCTATTGAGTGCCCCTGGATTCTGTTAATGTCCATTGCCTCCAAACATATACAGATGTAGTGCAAGATGTAGAACAGCAGCAATTAGAAATTTGTGCATTTGTTAAAGTTCCCATCAGATAACTTAAACATATTTTGAAGCAGATCTATATTTGTCGATTCAAATATTTCATGGGAACGACCAGCAGTTCTACAGTGTTCTTGTAGACTTTAAAAAAAAATAAATAAAAAAAGGTTCTAAACCAAACAGAAAACTTCCTGGGTTTTTATTTTGTTAAACAATTTTAAATTGGATGCTTGCTAGAATTATGCTTAATTGAAAATCTCACTTCTTTTTTTTTCCTCTTTGCTTTTGAAATAACAAAAATGGTCATTTCATTTATTGCTGTAACACTGCATGATTTATGATCTCTGATGATAGCTGTTACTTAAACAAAATAATATACCAAGGTTCTTCTATCCTTTTTCTTTGTGCACAACACTACCATATTTTTTATATGTGCACATTAAAACTTGTAATACTTTCTTAACAGAACACCATATGGCTATCAGAGTTTCCGGAGAAGCAATAAATCATTAGGCAAGGAAGCACTTTAGAGTATTTTTAATCTTGATGGGTACATATATCTTGTAGTATTTTAACTATAAACCCCATTAACGTAGCAGACCACAGTTACAATACTACTGCAAAAGAAAATTATGTAAAAGCAACATCCATTTAATATCAATTTATAAACATCTGTCATTCATTTGATATCATTTGGAAAACAGACATGTTTATGGCTGGCATTTAAAGGCTTCTGCATTGTGATGCATGAAGGGGGCAGTGGAAATTAGAAAGGGAAAACAATTTATGTACTTGTGACTGGTATTTTCTATAGCTGCCTCTTCAACACAAAAGGTTCCACAAGATTTGCTTTGATTGAATTATTTAGCTACAAAACTGGACAACACCTCAGTAAATCCTCAGCATCAATCAGATTCCTTTTAAAAAATAATTGACTTACCAAAATATACAATAAAAGCTTATTTAAACTAGGTGGAAAAACTCAGTTTTGGTAGAGACAAGAAGGAAGTAATCTCCCTCAGCATATACATTTGTGTGCTTATGTGCACACAGGTGCACGCATTCACAAACTGCTTTAGTTAAAAATCCAACTAGGTTTTATATTGCTGAGGCAAACTGCAGTTCCAAAGAAAGAGGTCTCATTGTACGTGGTTCTGTACTAAAACTGAAATCTACCCTCCTAATTGCAGGTCCCTGTCATCACAAACTAAGTTTAATAGGACAAATGGTGCTATACAGTATAAACACAAAATGAAGTATGGAGGAAGCCAATATGGAGAGCTGAAAAAAGTGGAAGAAAGTGACAATTGTTAGTTATTGTTTGGATGGATTGGATGAGGGAAAGATGGTAGAGGGGGAGTCTGTAAAGAAGGTGAACCTAGTCAAAAAAAGGAAATAAGGCATAGAAAGAGGACCGGAGAAGAAGGGCTACTTTGGGTGGGTGTGTGCACAGGTGAGCACAGCGGTGGGGATGAGGAGTAGCAGAAGAACAATAGGTTTTTCTACATTTTGGTGTCTGTTAAATATTTTGACTTGAATTTAAAAAAAACAACAACCCACAGGCAGTCTCTAAATTCTGAGTCAGTAATGGAATACTGACCTGACCAGAAGAGCTGAAGTGAACCCCTAAATCTGATGGTTAAAGGTTCACGGGTTAAGACGAAATCCATCGAATGATGTTTATATAAGTTGTAAAATACACACCCTTTTTTTAAAAAAAAAAAAAAAAAAAAAAGAAAAGAAAAAACAGGCTCCCTTCTGCATCTGTGAGTGGAGGGGAGACACCAGTCAGAGCTCCTACAATGGGAAAGGTAAGGTGGTGAAGTTTGCCACTTTATAAAGGAAGATTATCCTTTATTGTGTTCATTCCCTGACCCTATCCAAGATTGTCTAGGTGTTCTGTGACAGTGTGTCCTGTGGCACCTTAAAGACTAACTAAAGTTTTAGAGCATAAGCTTTCGTGGGCTAATACCCACGTCATCGGATGCATGCA
>ML677336.1:2449641-2670038 GCA_007922305.1 Dermatemys mawii | reverse complement strand
TGCATGCATCCGATGACGTGGGTATTAGCCCACGAAAGCTTATGCTCTAAAACTTTAGTTAGTCTTTAAGGTGCCACAGGACTCTTTGTCACTTCTGCAATTCCAGACTAACATGGCTACCTCTCTGATTCTTGACAGCATACTAGGTGTTCTGTGGAGTTCTCGGTGCCTGGAAGGGGAGCAGGTAGAAGAGGGGTGGGAGAGGTTGGAGGACTACCAGAGTTCTGCAGAATCCTCTGCCCCAAACGCGCAAGGGAAACACCACTGCCAAATTATTGTAAGCAGCAGTAACTGATACTTCTTTTCCCTCCATGCACTGGAACCCCCTGGCCTCCACTAAGTGGGATTACCAGGGAGTGTGACAGCGATAGGGAGAGGCCATGATAACTGCTCCAGCAAGAATTGTGGTATCCAGGGGCCTCAACTTATCAGGAAAGCATCTGTACAGATGTTCCTTGACTGCAGTGGGGATCCCCTGTGTTTCATATGGATCTGAAGAAAACGGAAGCTCATAAGAATCTAAGGGAAGCAATGGGGACAATCTTTTTTCCCTAATGGAAGAATTACCAAGACTTCCATTTTTTTGTCCTCTACAGATTATTCACCCCCTATGAAAGAGGCCCAAAAGAGGATCTTTCAGTGCATATGAGAGACAAACTGCATATGTCACTGATTTTTGTTATGATGTGGCAGAAAGAAATTCTGTGTCAGCTTATTCAAGAGTGTTTGTCTGAGTTTACCCATATAGTTCTTGTTGGGTCATTTGATGCCTATCACAACATGTGGTGGACCTCAACCAGTGCAATAATTGCACCAACCACCATGTGGGTGAAACAAGGCAATCGCTTTGTTTTCTGAAAACTGATGAAAGACAAAACACTCTGTCACCTGTAGGTGAACTGTTTTCACAAAACAATCACTCCATATCTGATCTGTGTCCTTGTCCTCAAAAGAAACTTGCACAATAGCTTTGAAAGGCGAACCTGGGAACTTATATTCCTAAGGATCCTGCTAGGTGTTAAAAGCCATGCGCTTAACAGGGACACTGGTTTCAAGGCTCATTATAACAATCTGTAGCATACTCCTGCCTGTTGACTCTTAATGGTTCACTTCAAATCCCTTTGCATAAGTCTAACCCTACTGCTCACTTTTCTCAAGTGACCACCTACAATATTTGTTACTCCTTATGCTTAGCTATCTGTCCCAACTTGTATTTCTCTCAGACACTCTGATTTTTTTCTCCAGATCTGAAGAATTTTGTGTAGTTCTAAAGCTTGACTGTGTCCCCAAAAGAAGTTGGGACAATAAAAAAAAAATACTGTACTTACATTGTACCTCTTATATCCTGGCACCAACATAGCTACAACAACACAGCAAATTATATTTATACTAATACATGTGCATGCATAACATTTAAGCCCCATTTGTGCATGCAAATTGAGTGCACCCTTTTTTTTTCATATATGACTTCTAACTTTTGTGATATGCACATAATATCCACATGCAGAATTGTGTGTGTACAAATGAAGTCTGGGTTGAGATTCCTTTGAAAACTTAGCCCTGAAAGTCAAATGTACAAAGCAAGTCTGAAATACATTAACAGTTAAAGGCAGTTTAGATTATCTAGAATACAGGTCAATATGATTGAGCAACAGAAAGTGGTAGCCTTGCTTTGGTGCACCTTTATAACCTAGAGATGAACAGTGAGCATGAGTTCTAACACTGAAAGGAAACATACCTCTGAGGAGGAAAGATAGGACTTGCTTGTCATTTACTTGGATTGCCCTCTGAGTATTTTGTGGTGATGGTGGTTTTTGAAAGACATATCAAGTATCTGAAAGAAACATGGCAAAAAATCTGTGGGAAATAAGTCAACTAATGGAAATCCAGAATAACACTGGGGAAATTTTAGGGGAAAAATAATTTCTGAGCCAGGATGATCCAGATTAATGCATTATCACCCCCGACCTTAAAGTGTCCTGTCCTGAAGGAGAAGAGAGACTTCAGCCAGACACAGCAGGGGTTAAAGAACACCTGTGGGTTCAGCTAGCCCCTCCCTGTTATACCTGCAGCCAATGACAGGCCTGAAGGAGGGAGAAAAGAAGGGAGCCTGCCTTAGTCAAGGGCTGACTGGTGAAGAGGCAGGAGCTCCTTGTATGCCTGCCTAAAGGCACAGACCTGCAATCCACCTACCAACATACCCACTGGAAGCAAGTAGGTCTTCCCTGGCCAAGGAGAATCTGCAGATGAGCCCCAAACTGTGGAAAAACTTGACTAGTGGGTTTACCCCCTGAAACTAAAAGGACTTGCATAGGGAGCAGCCCAGGAAAACAGGTCTTGAAGCTCTTGTCATGGCTGGGAGAAAGGTCCGTCTCTCCTGTTTAGGGGTGAGTGACACAGGACCCTGGGCCAGGACCTGAGGGAGAAGAAGAGGTCAGATTCTCTTTTAGTTCCCCAACCAACAATATAGCCACTAGGCTGCCCACCCGCTGAAGGCCCTATCACATGGCCCTTCATCATTTAGCAAAAACTCCACACGTTTTATTTTTTCCCCCTAATTTATATCTCTAGTCTGGATTTAGGATTTTTCTCATCCCACAGTACACAAAATATCACATGGAGCACAATATCACAATATAGTGATCTTTCTTGAATATTTCTCTTTTGTTTCAGGGTCTTTCTATGTGAAGCATAACTTTTGCCAGCTCAGTGTTGCATCTTTAACTCTTTTGGGTTTTTTCTTCATTGCAAGTTTAATATGGGTATTCAGCCTTGGACATAAAAGTGAGCTGATATTTGGTCAGCTTGGATGGGTCTGGTCATCCCCAGATTTTCTCAAGACACTTTCTTGAACTCTCCTTACTATAAACCTGGCCTTTGACAAAGAGCCTACACTAGCTACTCTTCAATTTCTTCCCCCAACCCCAAGTACAGAAGGACTTAACAGTTACTAATACCCAATTCTGGTTGAAATTAAAAGGAAACCTTCTCAGTAAAACACGAAAGATTCAGAGGCCACAGACTTAAGCGTGCACACACCTCACAATAACATTGCTATAAATTCCACTAGGAGGGATAGAAATTTACTGTATAAATATGGAATACGACCTAAAACATCCATCAAAAGTTGTTGGTTGGGGTTTTTTTGGCCAATCCCACAACTTAAGCATAACTCAATAAGTAAGGTTATTGGAAGATGTGATTGAAGATTTTGTTCCTAATTTATAGATTTTTTTAGGAAAAATCTGCTTAGCTGTCTCACTTTCTGTGGAGAATAACTGTATCTAAGAATACTGAACAATTACTTCTAAATCAGTAGATAACTGCATGGCTAAACTGGGGAAGGAGGGAGAGAGACTGAATACCCTCTTTCTGTTTAGCATAATCTAAAATGCTCCAAAGCTGAATAAGGAATAGCTTCCTATACCAGCAATAATGCAAGGATTCATATATTCCAAGTATGAATAACTTATCCTTGCATTATCCAAGTGTGATCCTTTCACTTTTGAAGATATAAACCATTGCAAGGGACACTAGATTCCTTAAAGCCAAATGGAATAAGATTAAGGAATATACAAAGCTAAAAATGACAATCAGCAGAGAACGCTTTGAGTATTGAAGCCTTTAGCAAAACAATGAAACAGAACTGCTCTGTGAAGCTCTGATTTGCTCCTTGGGCACACCCATTACAGACATAGGATCTGGTGTAATACAAATTAGCAAAGAAGAACTCTTCTTTCTGTGTAAGATGTCTTGAAGTCTAAGGCCTCTGACCAGATAAGTTGTGGGTTTGGCCCAAAAGACCCCAATCAACAACAACTTTTGATGGATGTTTTAGGTCGTATTCCATATTTATACAGTAAATTTCTATCCCTCCTAGTGGAATTTATAGCAATGTTATTGTGAGGTATGTGTACGCTTAACTCTGTGGTCTCTGAATCTTTCATGTTTTACTGAGAAGGTTTCCTTTTAATTTCAACCAGAATTGGGTATTAGTAACTGTTAAGTCCTTCTGTACTTGGGGTTGGGGGAAGAAATTGAAGAGTAGCTAGTGTAGGCTCTTTGTCAAAGGCCAGGTTTATAGTAAGGGGAGTTCAAGAAAGTGTCCTTTCCTCAGGCTTCAGGGAGTTTTACTCCCCTAGAATTCCCTGACCTCAACATAGAACAGTCCCATCTCTCCAGCGTATGGAGATCTGAGGGTAGCACTTTCTCTTACTGGATGTAAACAGAAGCAGAGTGATTGCTTAGGTTCCCTCTCAGGTGCTGCTAAGAGGATTACAAAACAAGTGCCAAGCTCCCATGTGGAGGGAAGAGATCATTGAACTGTATTCCTCCCCAGTGATGCTATCTGTAAACAGTTCTGAGTGACTCTAACTATCAAGTGCTATAGCACTCTAGTTCTCATACATAAAGAATACTGGGACAATAAATCATTTCCTTTCATGTTACAGTTCTTCATATATTAAAATGGATAAATAGGGCATGTTCATCCACATTCTTAAGTGATATATGAAAAGAGTTGATTACAATATTATTAAATGTCAAGTTGAGGACACTAAACCAATCAAGAATTTGAAATTCCAATGAATTTAGACTCTAACGACTTTGAGATGCATTGGACAGGAAGGCATAAAGGTTTCTTTCTGGAAGGAGACATCTTGTCGCAGGGACTCAGCCCTGAAGAGTTACTGATGTAACCCTTTAATGATATCAAAGTAAAACTGAACAAGATATGGCATCTTGTTGGATATTTCCATATAAGAACAAATTTTATTATAATGATACTTATCTGGCTTGCCACAGAATAACTTTTCCAGTGTAATAGATCTGTTTCTTACTCCACCGCAAAGCTTGTGACCAATAGATGTGTAAGTGACCTTGGTTTTTCAAATCTATTGAATAAGTATCAAGAGTCATTCAGGTTGCTTGTTTGTCTTATGGAACTTATCTGAGCATGTGCTGTCTTATCAAGCCCACAGATGGATAGAGAGTGTGTCATTTACTATTTCTTGTAATATTTTTTTTCTTCACACTTTTTTTGGGGTGGAAATAACTCCAAAATTGCAACGAGAAAAGTGAAAGGCACAATAAGACACTCTATTCAATAGCAGGCATTAAAGAGGAGGAAATGGGATTTTCAAGGCAGAATAACCACAACTAGTGCATGATTCATTGTTTGGCTAGCCCCAAACCTGTGCAGGGATAGGGAGGGGGCAAAGTTCCATGGAAAAAAAGAGGTACAGATACCTTGTTGGCTCTCCAAAACTTCCCCCTGCAAAATGTTTCATTGCGGTCACAGCCCATTGTGGCTACTGAGAAAGGAGCAGGTGCACAACTCCTTTATAAAATACAAAATTACCAGCAGAAAGGAACCAGCTCTAACATGCAGAAGGCCTTCCTATATGGTGGTATGCATATTATACTTTGTTTGAGTTCCTTAGTTGGCCTTTATTCTACATGAAAGTGTGCCTATCTGAGCCAACTAGAATTAATTTTGGGAGCACATTTTTGTAAGATGTGATACCAAATGCTTTCCTGAAATGAAAATATATTAATCCACTTTGTTCCCCTGATTAAATGGATTAAAAGCTGACTCACTGATAAGTGTCAAAACTGAATTATAAATGGGGACTCATCATTGAATGGGTGTGTTTCTAGTGGGGTCTTGCTGGGATTGGTTCTTGACCTTACACCATGTAACATTTGTATTAATGACCTAGAAGAAAACAAAATCACTGATAATTTTATCAGATAACCCAAAAATGGGTGGAGTAGTAAATAATGAAAGGGCCAGATCACTGATAGAGGTTTGCATTGCTTGGTAAACTGAGCAAAAGCAAACAATACGTGTTTTAATATGGCTAAATGTATACACCCAGGAAAAAAGAATGTAGACCATATTTACAGGATGGGGGGACTCTAGTCTGGGAAGTGGTGACTCTGAAAAAAGATATGGGGGTTATGGAGGATAACAAGCTGACCCTGAACTTCTAGTGTGAAGCTGAGGCCTAAAGGGGTAATGTGATCCTGTGATGCATAAATAGGGGAAATATAGATTTGGAGCAGAGAGACTATTTTACCTCTATATTTGGCACTGATGTAACCACTGCTGGAATACTGTGTCCAGTTCTGCACTACACTTCAAGAAGGCCTCCACAGATATAGGCAGAGAAAGAGATAGGAGTGGTGTTGGTGATATGCTATTTTCCCCTCATTGTGGGTTTTTCCTTCTAGAGTTCATGCAAGTTGATGGGGGAGGGGCGGAACCCAATCTTCCTTCGCTGATGAATAGAGGAAGCTCACTTTCTAAATCTCCCAGCTGCCTTCATCTCTCTTCAGCAATGTATCTTACCAGCCTCTGGGAGCCCACATGCTTTTTAAAGCTTGGGATGCTTGCACAGATGGAATGGGTGACTTATCCTCTCTTACTCAGCAATCTCTAATTACTCAAAACTTGTACTGGTCTGACTTCAAAGGGCACTGCTTGAATTCAGGCTAACCCACCTAGCTGAAGAAGAATCTTGCCCAGTCAGCAACCAAGCCTAGGCTTCAAACAGTGCAAACCATCCCAGAGTCCTAACAAACTTGATGGCAAGTTCCCAGTACAGAAAAGTGCTTTCTTCTTACCTTTCAAAGTTAGTCAATGGTAAAAAGGCAGAATTATCCCGGAGATACCCATTGGCTAACTCCCTGTGTCTGGCAATATTTATTCTTTGTAACCTCAGTCTGTTCATTTATTCATGGTTCTCTTATCTTCTAGGACCAACTTCAGGCTACTTCTGCAAATGGAGGAGAAAGTACATGCACTTCCTTTCCCCTCCTTCTGCCCAAGGAAGCAACAGAATTCTATGCTCCCTAATTCTCAGTGCCAGTAAAGCTGAGACTGCACTAAAACAGGAGAGGGCAAAGATAGTTGTAGTTAGAGCAACCTACTGTAACTTACCGTGCTGCAATTGTACTCTATGGGCCTTTCCAGTATCCCAGAATAGGTGGAACTAACATATCAGTGAGCTTAAAGCCAAGATACAGCCCTATAGATGTGTATAGATTCAGGACCCTAAGGCCAAAAATAAATGGTTAGTTTACAATTTAGAGTCAGAAGACATTACAGTACTAAGGAGTAAGTTGTAGAACAGATGCAGATGCCTTAGAAAAATCATTGCAGCTTTTCAACGATAAAATGAATTTTTAAAAAGCTATTTTATGTCACTGGTAATGGAAACTGCTTCCTTTTTAGGAAAGAGGAAAACTCTATGGCCAATAAGAATATACGGATATTTAAGTTACAGAGTGGAATAGTCAATTTTCAGATAGAAAGGATATTGAAATTTTGATGTCTGAGGACTTGGTCTTAATCTTGAGATACCTGTTCATTATGAAAAGACATTATGAATTCCAAATAAGCAACCCTGGCTGTCAAGTGCATATATTACTCAATCAGGATTATTTGCTCTCTGAAATAAGCATGTGACACTGAAGAACCAATTTCAATCCAGAAACCTCTGCCTGGTAAGCACCTTAATTGTATCTTGCATTTCAGCTACAGAAAAGAGAGGATTAAGGATGTGGCTAGGAGGAAAAAGAGACTTATTCCAGAGCAAAGAGATTAATTTTTTTCTTTACTAAATCTAAGATGAGCAACTCAGAAAATACGGTACCATTTTGTCTTTCTGAGAAATAAGCTGAGAAGTGTATGAGCAGAAGTGTCAATACTATATCTTTCAAGTTAAGTGTGATCTATGAGCCAGATGAAATATATCTGCTGTGGCATTGAGGGTCACATCCTGCTTAGGGGTGTGTAAGCAACTGGGAAAAACTTGACTCAGTATTTATGTGCCTAGAGGGAGTATTCAGAACTCAGCTTAATTTTAATGGAGACTTTTTAAAAAAATTAGATATAGTACTTGTCCCCTCTTTTGGTTATCTCATCTTGAAGGAGCTGAAAGTTTGTTTGTGTGAGACACTGCATTGTACTAATTGATAAAATTTGCCAAAACATCAAACTATTATTTATCTTTTCCCCCATCCTCATTTTATTTTCTTATTGTTTTGCTTCTTATTTGCTTTTATGTGGGGGACTACAGTTACATGATTATATATTCTATTTTTATTCACTTCCACTCTTCTACTTCTCACCTGTTAAAAGAACAAGTTTATCTTGTTGATATTCATTTCATCATTTTTAAAAAAGCATCGGTCCTCCAAGATTAAAGCCAGTTAAAGCTATGACAAGTTTGTAGGAAAACCTTTTCAGCATTATTAAATGTAAGATGCACGATAAACAACCAACAACAATTATATTTAGCTAGAACACTACCACTCCCCTCTTGGCCTTTCGTAATAACTTTACTTTTTTCTGCTAAGGCTATAACTTGTCACTGACAGAGTCCTGAGCTAAGCTTGGTGGTGGTGGTGGTTGTTGTTTATTTCTGCGAAACAATAGTGATCAGGGGCCCCAATCAGCATTGAGTCTTCATATTGGTTGCTGTACTAATATAAAATAAAGACAGTCTGTGCTCTAAAGAACTAATAACCTAAAATGGAACAAAATCTGATAGGTTCATGACTATTCAAGCCTCTTTGGAAACAAACTGTGCTCAAGGAAAGTTTTGGTAATGACAGGCTGCATATGCAGCACCTGCATCAGGAAAAAAAATGGCCCAAATGCTGAAAATGCATGTTTTTCACAGCACAATGGAATGACAGCCAGCTACTGTAGTGTCCTGTAACAAATAGTACCTACTGATGGCTCCCTTAATCTGAGTCATCTTGAAAAAACATTCCTTTTAAACAAATATATTTAAGTAATACTTACAAGCAGCATGTGACACTACTTTGGCTAATCATGCTTTGATGGCCACCCCTTTGATGAAACTTTTGCAAATAAACCCAAGTGTAGGGTAAAATTCTTTGTTTTATTACATGTATATGAAGTACTTAAGCAAGCTTTTATAGCCTGTAGTGAAAACTGAGTAAGGATTTTGTGGTTTGGTTCATAGTGTGGGTAAGGTCACAAGTTAGGCAGGAACTAAAATCTCTTAGGGCTTGTTTACATAGCACTGCAACTGCAAATTAGAGAGGTGGCAATTGAAGAAAGGTCTAACATGTTGTGCTTTGTCTGCCCCATGTAGACCCTGCTTGCATGAATTAAAAGTTATCCAGTTCATGTTAACGTAATCCTGTTTGAAACTACCCCGCAATCCAGGTAGAATGAGAATGGAGCAAGGAGCGTGGTGGGATGGTAGACACCAGAAAATGAATACACATGCCAGAAAAATAATTCCTTCCACTTTTCTGGCTAAATTCAATGCTGTGTGTTATTCAGAAGGTCAGTCTAGATGACCGTAGTGGCACCTTCAGGTCTTGAATCTAAGAATTATAAACATGCAACATTTTTAAACTTTACTTTCTCATTTAACTATAATAATTGGTTGAACAACACTGAAATAAGAGCATAGAGAGGCGTGTGTGTGTGTTTCTATACATGGTATTTATATTCAGAAGTACCCAAATCTCTCCTAGCCACTTCAGATTCTCACACTGACACATTTTAAAATCCATGCATTTCATCTACCTTCACAATTCTCCAATATGTTAAAAATGTCCCTTCATTATCCTTAATGAACATATCAATTATCCACTTCCTAGAATCATTATACTCCCTGAGCAAGACTGTAGCATAAATTAGGTCTAGCTACTGGTTCAAATGACTCTGTTCAAGAGCCTATGGGACTAGGAGCTTCTAGCATCTGTATTCAGTTTATATTCATTGGAACAAATCACTTTGTATGTGAAAGGGCAAATGTAAATGATTAGTTATGCTTGTTTTATAGCATATACACTTCAGTTTTGTTGCCCTACTTTGACAGTTCACTTGCTTTAGGGAGTAATGCCACCAAATCAGAGCTCTCTGTCTAGTCTCTGCTGTGGTCTTTCTTGTCTCACACAATGTGGAGCATCAAGCCAAAAGGGAATTTTACCACGATTCAATTTTTATTACCGGCAGGTATTTCCTATGATGTGGATTTCAGAGAAATAAGCTAAGGGAATTTAAACACAGTGAAATTTTCAGAGGTATCTGTTAGCTAGGATAGAAATAGACAGATAAAGGAGGGGGAGGTTTTTAAGATGGGCTTTTATCTTTATTCATTTTCTTTAGGGACACATTCTGTAGGATGCTGGCTTACTTTATACTTATGCACACAATGGACTGCAAAATGTCCACAGTGAAACATTGACTTTTGTTTCTTTCCCTGAAATAATAATGTTATCTGGGTAAGCCCATTGAGAGACTATTCAATGACACAATAACAGAGGTGTCTGCCTTGCTGGAGCAACTCCAGCAAAAACATGACATATCATTTCAGTGACATCATGAGTTATAAACAGTAAATCCAAGGCTAAACTATTTAAATTTTATTAACAAGGGATCTGCCTTGTCACCAGATTACATCCTTGTTGTGAAACAGATAAAAATGATAAAAAAAAAAAACCTTTAGAAATCTCATTTTTTTTCCCCTTCAGTGGGAGCCATTTCTGTGGCTATATTTTTATCTGTGTTTTGTTATTGGTTATTTGGTATTATAATAATTTTTCTACATTAAAAAGAGCCAAGAGCCACTGTGTTTCATGAAATTAACTGGAAAAATGTACAGTATTTCAGAAAACAGAAAATGTATCAGATCATCTCAAACAGAACGTGATCCTATAGTTTTCTGTTAGAAGATTGTTAATCAAAACAAGGCAGTTGTTTTGTTTTTGTTCTCTTATTTAGCTTTTGTGATGTTTCAGCAGATTAGTCTCATAAAGCCCTTGGTATTTTTATTTAGGTTTTTTTTCCATACCATTACACTGAAAAGCAAATGGAAATCTTTGCAATCAGTTCTCATAAAGCTGGAAACAGAGCATTTAGTCTTCTTCAGTCCCCTTCACTTGTTCCATCCCCTTACTACAGCAATGGCTTGCTTTCGAGATTAAATTTGAGGAGGATAGAGGTCATCTTAGGTAATGCTCACAACTGAAAGGCAGTTTTGGTATTACATTAGCAACTTCAGTTCAGTAAAATTCGAGGTAAATATTTCGTATTGAGACCACCCCTATGAGCATGGAGAGGAGAAGGGGGAAATATATCCAGAATGGGAAATAATTAATACTATTTAATAATTGCTAAAATATATAATGCAATTGTCCTTCTAGAGACCGATCCTACTACCTCTTCAACTCACTGTTCCATCTAAAGGTAACTTCCTTGATACTACCTTTAAGTAATAAAATCATGACAAGGAATAGCCACCACAACATCGAGACATTATGGGCCACTCAGACTCAGCCAAATGCCAGTTTATGGAATAGCCAGGGCTTTGGATTTCCTCCTATCTAAAGTCAGTTAATCACTTCAACAACTGAAAAAGAAACTGCCAATATATTGACAGAGTTTCAGCTATGAGGCTCAGAGAAACTATGTAATGAATAAATCAAAATACACCTGTTCAGTTTGACAGTATTTATAGTCAAAGTAGACATGGAGCACCTGGTTCAAAATTCAAACCCATGTCCCACATTTCTTTAGTGTTCTTATTGGGATTTTGGTTCCATGCCATTTCTCATTTTATAGGAGGAATATTCTATAGTCCAGGTACAGTAGACTCTTGATTATCTAAGATCGAGTTAACCAGGTTGTGGATTAACCAGGATGTCAAAAAAAATATGCATAACTCTGGCTTAGTTGCCGCCCCAAGCACACTCCACCCCTCCCCCCCCCCGCCCGCCACACACACCCCAAGGTGCAGGGCAGCCAGTGAACCAACACCTCCTCCCCCTGGCATAGGGTGGCTGGTGAACCAACCCCCCCACCCCAATATTTCCTATGGATGGTGATTATCTGGGATTTTATTAACCAGGATAAACTTTTTCCCTATCATCCTGGATAATTGAGAGTCTACTGTATTGGAAAGTAGCTGCAGTTGTACTCTTATTAATCCTGAACACTGGTAAGATTCTGTTAGGGGTTGTTTCTTTGCAGTTTGAGGGATTTTCCCATAAATTCTTTGGAAACCAAGCATGCAGCATCTCCTTTAAGTATCTCCCTTTTATAATACTTCACAGATTTCCCCATTCCAAAGCATTGCAATTTTTTTTATTTTGTACTGTCAGTTCTGTAGCTCCATCTGATGATCTCAGAGTTCTTGACAATTAATTAAACCTCGCAACATTGAATTAGGTAGGGAAGAATTATTATTCCCATTTTTCAGATGGAGAAACTATAGCACAGAGAGGTCAGTGATTCACTCAGTGGTGTGCAGCAAGACAGGTATCAAGGCTGTCTTTACACTTAAAATGCTACAGTGGCACAACGGTGGTCCTTTCATACAGGTACTCACTAAGGTGACAGGACAGGTTCTCCCATGGCTGTAGTTAATCCACCTCCCTAAGAGGCTGTAACTAGAGTGATGGAAGAATTCTTCCATCGATCCAGCACCGTGTGTACCAGGGATTAGGCTGACTTAAATATGGGGCTCAGGGCTGTAGACTTTTCAAACCCGACTGACATTGCTATGCTGATGTAAGTTTTCATTTTAGATCAGCACTAAAAATAGAACACGTCCTAACTCCCAGTGCCCTTCTCGAACCGTTAGACCCTCTTGGCTTGTCACTAGTGCACTCATAGCTGTTTTCAAATCTATCACGCTTCCTGCTGTGCTTCAACTAAGCTTTTGTTGCTGTTAGTATCCATGAAAAAGGGTAAGAAATCCAGTGACAAACGAAAGTGCCCAATACGGTGAAGCGTTGAGCCACTCCTGCAAAGTGCTTGGGCTCTCTTTACCTGACTGGAAGTGCTCATTATCTTAGCAATACACCCCCAAGTGGCTCCAATCCTCCAAACTTTACTCCATGGGCTAGCCCAGGGGTGGGCAAACTGTTTGGCCTGAGGGCCACATTGGGGTTCAAAATTATGCGGAGGGCCAGGTAGGGAAGGCCCCACCCCCTATGCAACCCCCACCCACTTCCCACCCCCCTAACTTCCCCCTTTGGAACTGCCAACCCATCCAACCCCTCCCCAACTCCTTGTCCCCTGATTGCCCCCTGCCGAGACCCCCCACTCTACTGCCACCCAGGACCCCACCCCCTAAGCCCCCTGCTCTTCGTTCCCTGACTGCCCTGTCCCAAGATCCTCCACGCTAACTACCACCCCTCCAGAACCCCACCCCATATCTATGCCCCCCTGCTGTTTGTGCCTGGACTGCCCCTCCTGAGCCCCCTCCCCACCCTAACCACCACCACCACCTTGGGCCCCTCTCCCAAATCCCCCTTGCTTACCTTCCAGCGCTCCAGCCCTGGGCTCTGCCCTGGCTGTGTCCAGGCCAGGGAGCGCGTGGCCCCACGGCTCCCCGCACTGGGCCTGGCACCTGGCTCGAGAGCACTGGGGCCCCGCAGCATGCCGTGCCCGGTCCGGCTCCGGGCCAGGAGCGTAGAAGCCCCGCGGCTGGCTCCCCGCGCCCAGCCCGGTCCCCGGCTGGGAGCGCTGGGGCCCCACGGCTGCTGTGCCGAGCTCCTGGGCCGGACCCCGGCCAGGAGTGCTGGGGCCCCGCGGTTGCCGAGCCGCTCTCCTGGGCCGGCGTGCGGCTGAGGGCCCTGCGGCACCCGCCCACACCCAGGAGCGGATCACCGCACGGCCCCTGGAGCGCTAAGACCGCACGGCTCCTCGCGCTTGGCCCAGCCCTGGCCGGGAGTGCGGGATCCTGGAGCACGCCATGATCGGCCCCGCCCCCAACCCAGGAACAAGTTTTCGGGCTGGATAAAAATGGCCGGCGGGCCACATGTGACCTGCGGGCCGTAGTTTGCCCATCTCTGGGCTAGCCCTTTCTCACATGAGCAGTCCTGTTTGTTCCAGCACCTTTCAGTTGGAATTTGTATCCTGAATTTCAAACTGTAAATCACTTTCTACAGAACGTATTAGAAGTATCAGGGAGAGACTGAAATAAGTTCACTTTAAGATCTCAGAACTCTATGACGACTGAAGTACAATAACTTATTTTACTGAAGACAACTTACCCAGTTTAAGTTGGAAGAAGTATGTTTACAGGACACCCAGACTCTTGACATCTACTCTCATTGGGTTCTTTGCATCTATTCTAATGCATATAAGGTGTCTAGGTGAGCATCAGTGCAGTTCTTAAATCAACAAATAATTGCAGTAACTTTGTTAGGATAAATAGTGTGATCAAGTGGAGAGAGCACCGAATGGGGAGTCAGGAAACTCGGATACTATTTTAAATGAAGCTTGAATGTTTTCTAAAAGATATGCTCTGGTTCAAACAGGAATTTTTGGCCTGTTATTGCAGGAGGTTGTGACTAGGTGATACAATGGTCCCTTCTTGCTTTATAATTAGGGTCCTACCAAATTTTATGGCCATCATGAAAATCTGGTCTTTCCCTGTGAAATCTGGTCTTTTGTGTGCTTTTACTCTATACTATACAGATTTCACACGGGAGACCAGTGTTTCTCAAATTGGGGATCCTGACCCAAAAGGGAGTTGCAGGGAGGTTGTAAGGTCATTTTAGGGGTTCACAGTATTGCCACCATCACTTCTGAGCTGCCTTCAGAGCCGGATGGCCAGTGAGTGGCAGCTGCTGACCGAAGGCCCAGCTTTGCCGGCAGCAGCACAGTAGTAAAGGTGACAATACCATACCATGCCATTCTTTCTTCTGCACTGTGGCTGGCAGCAGCTTTACCTTCAGAGCCGGGCTCCCAGCCAGGAGCCACTGTTTTCTAGCTGCCCAGCTCTGAAGGCAGCACTGCCTCCAGCTGGAGTACAGAAGTAAAGGTAGCAGTACTGCAAGTCTGCCCCCAACCCCTTCATCATAATATTGTGACCACCCACAACTCCTTTTTGGGTCAGGACCCCCTACAATTACAACACTACAAAATTTCAGATTTAAATACCTGAAATCATTAAATTTATGATTTTTTAAATCCTATGATCATGACATTGACCAAAATGGACCATGAAGTTGCTAGGGGCTTATTTAGAATCTACTCCCACCTTCGTAACCATCTTGCTGTATGATCTTGGACAAAGTCACTTCATCCCTCAGTGCCTCAGCTTCTCCACCTGTAATATGGGGATAATAATGCTTAATCACGAGCCAACCAATCGGCGATGAATGGTTTTCCTCTTTCTGACAGTAATCTGCTTCAGGTATAGTGATTTTATCCTGATACTGAATGACAGTGTTGCTGTGGGATGCTGTTAAGCACACAGGTTGTTGGATGGCAGACTGCCAATGTGGACAGGACCACAAGTGCTTGGATAGATGCCAATCACATGCAGGAAAAATAAATAAAGTAACAGTCTCTCTCCATGATAGCCTCTGGGATATGCTATTCCCTCTCCTTTATTACTGAATATGAAGCAAATGATGCAGAAGTTAGTACAGTCTCACGGTACCCTTAGCTTTTAGCAAAAGTATGAAACACTTTGTGTTTGCCTCTGTGTGTGTGTGTGTGCATGAGTGACATCTGTATGTACATATAATGCCCATCTTTCTAGACATAAATATATACACAGTACCCTCACACTTATAGAATATTGCATTATTTAAATAGTCAATGAAAACAAAAACTTCCTAATCTGTGATTACATGTCTGTCATTATATCTTGTAATGTGACCTTCAGGGAATTGAGAAGAGTGCACTCAATAACTTAGTTCATTTAAAAATATCACCATTTGATATGAATTTGGTGTAAGTCTACCCTACAGAAGCAACTGAGGTTCAAGAGAGACAGAAATGAAAGAGAAGCTTATATGTACATGCTGTACATTTTTCTATAAAAATGAAACAAAATTGTAAACAAGGCTGTATTATACATAATTATATCTGGGTTCTGGTGACTTTATAAAACAATAAAGCTTTCATCTTGTGGTTGATTAAGATCATAACCCTTCCCTATAGTCCCAGATACCTCTCATTTATTGTAGTGTTGCTCTTGCAACATTATTGTTTATGGCTCAGGTGGCAGTATCATTATAGGCACTTTTAAAAAAATTCAGTAATTTTTAAAATTACTCATTTGTGTGTTCAGCCAAAAGAGTGTTCTTTTTCATTTTCAGAGAGTGTGGTAAAAATAATTTGGCTCTTTTCAAGTCCTTTGAGATGCAGGCTGGTGGGTATTTTTTAATAGTTAAAAACCATTTTTCAAGAGCTATACTGTGCTTTAACTCAAGAATGACTTATTTTTAAAAATTCAAACTTAGTGGTCTTAGTTTCATAAAATTCAATGGTTGAAAAATAAGTTTTCCCTTTGAATGTATATTATTGCTGGCAGTCTTTGGGATATTACATTGTTTTTTGGGTTTTTTTCTGCAGACAGCATACACTTTTAAAAATTATTTCTGGCTTCAAAATCCTGAAACTCCATTAGGTAAAGCTTTAGGTACTAATCCTACAATCCTAACTCATGTGAACAGTTCATGTGAATTGAGATTAGCCACTAGAGTAACAGATATGGACTGAGGCTTTATTTTATACCATAATGGAATCAATCATCCAAAAAAGTTTTTCTCCTTTGCAATTAGGTCTAACAGACTTCCATTGTACTTTATTTGGCATTGTATGTAGCTGGGAACTGGTTTTGCCACAAATTAATGGTGTCTTGTAATTCTTCTGTTGCTTTCACTGTTCAAAACTACAGAAATGGTTGCATTAGTTATCTTGCAAGTTCTCATCAGGTTACTGTGCTGTGAAATATTTTTTGCCCTATTTTGTGAAGTGCTCCTGTGAATTTTGAGTCAGTGTTATCCTGGGTCCAATGTGATCTCTTCCTACATTTATTTAAATGTGAAGTAGTATTTCTGAACCTGAACAAGTTATGGTGCCAGGACAGATCTTTGGCTTTCGTTGAGTTAGGCAGGAGAGTAATACTGTACAATATTTCATATATATTACATATATAATAAAACATATAGAAACCCTATTTTCTAGTCCATCTTCGTTATGTACATCCTATAGCCTTAGAATCCTCTAAGGCAACATGACTCAGATACTGTGGGAGGAAACGTATTGAGAAAAAAAACAAAAGAAAATTCCAGTGTTGAGGTTACCTTCATGCGCCACTACCTTTTCTTCTGTTATCAGACACTTTTCAAGTTTACTTGATGCATAATTCTTGAAATATCGTGTTCATCTTTTGACACTGCTACTCAAAATAAAGTATGACAAAGCAAAACATCTTTCATGTTGCAAAAATTCCCCAAGTAGAATCTAACCTCTCTTCTTTCCTTATTTCTAAATTTGGCTTATACCTTTTAAAACTATTATGGACAAAATCTTTGTCTATTAAAAAAGAAAATGCACAAATTATTATGAAGAAATATGCAGAGCAAAAATTATACAACATGATCTACTAAAACATCAAGTAGTGGAGACACTCATTCATGTGGGGTGGGGGGAGGGTGAGGGGAAAAAAAATCCAATAATTATATAATATGGCATGCTCAATAAATGAGGAAAATAGGAATTCATATCATTCTAAGATTCTATCTACATTGTCACTGCAATTAACAATCTATGTTCGGGCCAGATTGTGGCTTATCCTATAGGACAGTAGAAGGGAAAGTAAAGGAGTATAAGTCATCTCATGTCCCTTGTGCCCGCTAATCATACCATGAGTAGCTCTGCAAAGGATAGAGCAGCCTCTGTAGACACTATGTACTTCTCCACCCTAAGTGGAGAGGGGGAAAAGGACAGGAAGTGGGCTGAGCCCTGACTTGATTCTCTCCAAGTCTTCAAGGAACATGCATTGTGGCAGGTATAGGGCTGGGGCAGGGACAATCCCCCATAGAGCAGGAGGAATCAGGTCGCAGATTGTGGGGGCTGCTTCTCCAGGCAACCTCCCCGGGTAGCACAACTATACACTGCCATATATGTCGGGCAGTGACAGTCTTTTCCGTTACTGTGAGGAATAATTTTACACAAATCTACTAAGGAAGAGTGAAGCATGGTGCCACATAGTTTTAGCCAACTTCTTTTTCTGTCCAAACACCAGAAGGAGCTTTGTAACATTTATTTTATATACTCATTTAGAAGCACCATATCTGTGCATATCACTTTGAAGTCATTTTATTTGATTAACGGGAACTTTTGGAGTTTAATAGTACCATTGTGTTACTATGGACTGCTTAGATGAGTACAAGTTTAAATAATCAGACCACTGGCACAGACATCAAATATGTTATCCATTCTCTCCTATTTGGTCTCTGCAATTACCATACATGTTTTCAAAGAGATCTCTAGTAGTAGTTCAGAGCAGTTGTCCCAGCTCCCTGCCTAAGAATATTTGGCCCAGTGTGTTTAAGAAAGATGAACAGTGATATTCACACCTGGCTTTCCTCCAAGTCTACCAGTCTTATGTTTCAACAGATATAAATATTTTAGGTTCTGTTATTGCTGCTCTTGTTTTTGCTGGGCTCTTATTTGATGTTCTGTAATAGTCTTTTATTTTAGTTTACTATTCTGCTGAGTATCCCTGTTGTAACTGAGCATGTATAATTCAGCTTTATAATAATCTGTCATATGATCTAGGCCTTTAGTAGCCAACGATATTGCATTTTTAGGGGGGATTCCTACCTAATAGCTCTGAATGGCCAGAGAAGATTCACCTGGAATCAGACAAGATTTGACTGGATTAAGAGACCAGAGACTTCAGCTGTGGCATCCTCTCCCTGAGGAGATATGACTTTTAGGCCATGAAATAATACCTTTTTATTCATTGGGCTTGCCACTGACCATTTCCTGGCTCTATTTTTTGTTTCCACTTTATTACTGACACAATGGTGAAGAATGCTAGAGGTTACCAAAGCTTTGTCTGTGCTCTGGATACCACTGGTTCATCTTACTGGTGGTAGCTTGTGGGGGTATTTTTTTCTAAAAGTCACCACTGACCGTGGTGGTTGTCCCATCACTGACAAACACAGTCAATGGTGGGACAACTGAGAAAAACAGGTGGCTTTTTTCTATTCTGAGTTAAATTTTGAGTCGCAAATTTAACTTGTGTTTTGAAACAACACAGAATGTAGCAACAGAAATCAAGATAGTAGAAACTAATAATATATATTATTCCAAAAGTGCAGTCTGCAATATATTTTTAACTTCTCTTGTACAGTTGCAGATGACAACTTGGTGAGTTTTCATTATAACTGAAACTGAAGAAGTGCAGAGTCAGTGCATATAGAACTGTATGATGAGAATACATAATTCTCATCTATGTTTTCTCATCTTACTATGTTTCCTCTGAATAAATAAATAAAGTAGATTTTTTTTTCTTGAGTGAAGGTGAAGACAGCAGCAACTGTTCTGAGTTAGCTTGTTCAGTAGTTAAACAAAGATAAAACCCAAGGTAAGGGCTACAAACTTCCCCACGTTTTTTCCTCACATGAATCAAGAGCTACAACTTTTAAGAGTATGTAATTGATGACTTGTCTACCCAGAGATTGTTAGAATGCATTTTCAGCTGCATACTCTATTTATAGGCAATAAATAAAGCCCCAAAAGAACCCTATTTGTTGATATTAAACTCATTTTTCTTCTCTGGTATTCTATAAGAAAACAAAAAATCTCAGTCAATAATTCTGTTTATCCTGAACAAACTGATGTGTAACAACTTATAACACAGCTGCCTGCAGATAAAAATCCAAATACTTTTTTGGAGAGTGAGGGAATAAACTGATGATGATAAATTTAGTTAACTTGGTAGTCATGAAATTTCACGAGAAACATCAGATAATTAAATAGGCATAGCTCTTCTCTACTGTTTTTCTTGTTTACTAATACTTAGAGCCCTACCAAATTCACGGCCATGAAAAATGCGTCACTGACCATGAAATCTGGTCTCTTCCCATGAAATCAGGTCTTTTGTGTGCCTTTACCCTATACTATACAGATTTCAAGGGAGAAACCAACATTTCTCAAATTGGGGGACCTGACCCAAAAGGGAGTTGCAAGGTTATTTTAGGGGTGTCACAGTATTGCCACCTTTACTTCTGTGATACCTTCAGAGCTGGGTAGCTAGTGCATGGTGGCTGCGGAATGACGACCCAGCTCTGCAGGCTCCAGTAAGAGTGGCAATATCATACCATGCAGTTCTTACTTCTGCACTCCTGCTGGTGGCCGCTCTGACTTCAGAGCTTGGGTCCCAGCCAGCAACTGCCACTTTCCAGCTGCCCAGCTCTGAAGGCAGTGCTGCTACCAGCAGAAGCACAGAAGTAAGGGTAGCAGTACCACAACCCCTTCTACAATACCCTTGCAACCATACACCCAATTCCTTTTTGGTTCAGGACTCCTACAGTTACAGCAATGTGAAATTTCAGATTTAAATAGTTGAAATCATGAAATTTACTATTTTAAAAATCCTATGCCCATGAATTGACAAAAATGGACCATGAATTTGGTAGGGCCCTCCTAATAATAGTGTCACCATGAGAAATTTGTACTGTGGGTTTTGGTTTCATTTATTCAGTTGTCCCTATATAGTTCTATTTTACTCTTTGTGTTGTTTAGTTACATGTCTGTTGCTTCCTGTTGTCACTTGACAATAATGGATCATTATTGCAAACAGTCACTTGTGTTCAAGGGCAAAAGTATTAAGAAACATATTCAATATCCATAGAAAATAATTCAGAATAAAAGGAGAGACTTCAATGGCAGATCGAATGGTTAAAGTTATAGTGGCAGTTGAGTTCTTATAAGTCAGTAAGGGGATGCACTGAAAAAATACCACCTGTGTCTTATGTGAGATAATTGTATTATCTTGTATAAGACAAAACCAGTACCTTCTATGACAACAAAATACTCGAGCTACTGTTCATCTTGCTTTAAGATTGTATACTTTTATCCTCTTATTTATATTTTTAACTGTGGAATAATACTCTCTGCTAAATGATAGTGATGTTGTGATGCAGTATGTCTCAAGAAAGAGAGGTGACTCAATTAAGTTAGTAGTTTATAAATCAACTTCCAAATAAGTTAACTACTTCCCATTCTCATTACTCTCTCTCAAGAGAAAGATTTTAGAATTTGTGTTTCATTGCTTTTTGAATTATTGAGCTATTTTGACCCTCTCTTATTGTGATTGAATCTTGTATTTCAATTTTCTTTTCAATTTGATTTTCTTTCATTTGGAAATCTCCATTAAAGCGAAGCAGTAGTTCAGATAAATAGAAACAGTTATAAAGAGTTGCACTGAATAAGTTTGGTATAGTGCTCTCAGATGATAATGTGATAAGTCTATGCAAATATCTTCTGCACCACAAACTCTGGAAAAGCATTTGGTCAAACAAAATGTAGCTTTAGAAAAAAAATGAAAAATATCCCATCAAATATGTATATTACCACATTCTCACAAAAGAGAATCACAGAAACACGATTTGTGTAATCTAACGAAATTGTAAGTACTCTTCAAAATGAAAGATTGTATCTGTTTCAAGCTTTGACACTTCATTTAAAAAATAACAAAAACCACTCTTTAGAAAAATTGACAGAAATAGTGATTTTTCTAATAACTTGAAAACTGTCTGCATTTTGGATTTCATTCAGCAAGGTATTTAAACGTTCATGTAACTTCAGACATCTGAGTAGTTCCACTGACTAAAGTACCTTGATGAATCAAAGCTGTGCTTAAGGATTTTGCTGAGGAGACGCTTTCAGAGAAGAATAGGGGTGAAGGTGGGGAGTTGTTTCTCTCCCTGGTGCTATGCAGTCAATATTTTAGCAAGAGACTCCCACGAAACTATGCTATCTGAGACTGCCATAAACACCCTGTCGTAGAGGTTTGTGTGCTGCACAGAATAGGGATGAGTGACCGAGAATCTATTTCTTGGTGCCTCATTAAAATGAGTCACTTTCTCACATCAGCAGTAAGCAAGTGTTCCTGGTATTGAAAACTGGAGTGTATGGATAGTATTGAACAGTCTTCTGCTTGCATAATTTGAAGGGATGTGGGTTGGGTGCCTAAGGTGAATAGAAATCCAGGGATATCTTCCACTGTGAATTTATTTACAATTCTTGTCATCATCTGGTGCGATCTTCTCTTGACAAGAAGCAAAAATTTTGCTCGTTTGAAGTATTTTCATGACTCCCAGGGATAAGTCATCTCTGGCAAGCTGACAAGGATGATTTAGCAACATCAGAGAGGGGCTGAACTGACGTACATTTAAGGCAGAGAAATCATCCCATCCTGCCTTTCAGTTGGGCGGCAGAATTTTAATAGGGGGCTCTTCTGAGGGCCACCAACATTCCCCTCCAGCACATCTCTGTTTCCTCAACAAAAGCTGTGAGGCAAAAGAGCTAACAGTACAAATATGTGCTGCAAGTACTGACCTGTTCATTTTTTTTAGTGGAAAAAACCCATCTGCACAATCCATCTCACTGAAAATGTAAAGGCTCACAACCAACTGAACATGATTGAAACTGCTCTAACAAACCATTTCTCCTTTCTTCCTGCTACAGGCATCCACATCAGTTACTGTGTGAAATGAAAAACGTGTAATGCAGTTCTGGGTTTCATTTGCTCAGTTGCCTATATTAAATATGAATTCATTATGAAATGTCAGGGATGATAGCCTTGTCTTACAGCAATCCAGCTTTTCTTTCTTTCTTAGACTAAACCTATTATCAGTGATGCTAAGCATGAAAGTGAGGCATTAATAGAAATCCTGGAATCTTAAAAAACCCAATAAATTCTTAATAGTAGGAGGAATCTTGGGATGGATTGTTTCTGCATGCATATCTGCTTATGTCATTTGCAGTAAATTTCAACTACATTTTCATATTTAGTTGAGTCAAGGGGAAAATTATATCTCAGAGATGACAAAGTTAGGTCACTCTGAAAGGGTCACCATAGATTAGAACTGGGAATAGACCAAGAATGATAGCAATGTCAAAAAGGAATAATTTTCTCTCCAAGAAATAATAAGAATACAGATCCACGGAGACAACCAGGCAGCTAAAAGCATAAGGGTCAATTCACAAATATAATAGACTGCTGGCTATTGCTGTTTATGCTTTGCATTAAAGTTGCTTTGGTGGCAGTCCAATGAACATGGCAAACTAGAGTGGCTAATTGCTATATACATTTTCTTTACCTAAGCGTTAACTATTTTGTTACTATTACTCAAAATGTGACGCTTCGGTAAGAGTGACTAAAACTCATTATTATCTGTTGGCTGTTTAGTACCTTTAGTGAAACAAGTTGATCTAGGTCCACATCACACAAGCCACTACCATATGTGGCACTCTGCTGCATATTCTCAGCAGAGGTGCTAAGGACTGAATGGGCATCAAGGCTGAGCATTGCTCCCTGGAAAGGGTTGGTCCCTGTGGCTTAGTCTGGAGGATAAATGGCAGGGGAGCTTGCACTGCAACTGCCTGTGTTGTCCTTGTTCTATGAATACATAAGGGCTTCTTTTTCTAAGACTGTCAGTCTGGCACTTCTCCTGAACACTAAATCTACTTAATAAACATTACCGTTAAAGTCTGGCCGCCTGATTTTTCTCACAATGTATCTCCCAGACTTGGTGACAGAGGGTGATGCTTCAGATGCTTCAGACCTTCCTTTCCAAAAACTTAAACAACAAAATGTTGGTCTAGCCCTTTGAATAAACCCTTTGGATGGTAGTGGTTTGGGGAATCTGAGGATCTTAAACATTTGTCATACCACTGAAAGCAAAGGAAGCACTATATTATTCATACTTTTGGTGCTTTCCCCTTTAAACCCTGAGCATCTGAGCTGAGAAACAAAGATTTATGTTAAATTACTTCCAATAATTCTAAAAGTTCTGTAAGTCTCAGAGAGGCTATTATGCAAATTGTGTTTGTTTATCTCTCTCTCTGTAGACATTTCCGAGTCCTGGCCAAGATACTATTTCTATTTTGTGACTAGTATTAGACAGTGCTTCATCAGAAGCCACCAACTTAGCAATATTTTCTAAACATTAGCTTTCTTCTAATATAAGCTTTCTGTCTTCCATGCTCTGAAAATGATTGTAGTATCCACTATAATCACAGTGCAGAAAAATGGCACCAAAACATTTCTTTCAATAACTTATCAACAAAAGAGACTAGAAGAATGGTTTGTTTAATGCCATATTAGTGTGGAGCAATAATTAAACCCAAGAGCAAAGTCAGATATTAAAGTCCTTACATATAAATACTATGAACAGGGATATGTATATATTAGTGGTTGCCATTTTCCCCTATAGTTACCACAAAGTAGTACATGAGCTTGCAGTATTGTCCTGGATCATCCGACTCAATTGGTCTTTAGCTGCCATTAAGACTGCACCGATCACAACACATCTACCATTCTTCTCGCACTCTTTCCTTTCTTCTCCAAGTTAGTCTGAAATGTTTAACGTTTAGTGTCTTCCCATCTTCTTGGAGGCTGGCTCAGTCGTCTTCCCGTCTTCTTGGAGGCTTTTCTGTTATTGCGGGTACCACTTAGCAATGATTGTGGTCCACCTATTGTCCGTGATCCGTGCCCTGTGGCCCGCCCATCGCATCTTGTTATGTCTGCTTTCCACGACAATATCTTTCACACCACTGTGTTCTCTGCTCATTTCATTTGTGATGCAGTCCAGAAGGGAGATTCCCAACATAACTTGTTTCACTGCCCTTTCAGCTACCAACAACCACAACTCTTCTCTTTGTCAGTGCCCACGTTGGCTGGCAGCACTGCTGAGCTGAAGATATTTGTGCATGTGGTCATGTCGATTTTTTTCTTTGAGGACATTCTTGATGGAACTGAATGCACACCATCCTGCTCGAATCCTTCATGCGAGTTCTCCATTCAGGTCCTGACACACATTGACTTCTTGGCTCAAATATACGTACTGTTCTGCTTCTTCGATTTCTACTCCTACTACCATTATTCGGGCTTTTCATAAGATGTCTGATTGCATATATTTCATTTTGCAGCTTGATGGTATTCTTCCTTCTTCAAGATATCAACTGAATCTTAAAGCAAAGGCCTTCCAAAGTTCTTCATCTCCTGCAGAAATTATTTCTGACGTTATTCCATCTTTGCCTGGAGCTTTTCCCTTCTTCATCTGGTATAGTGCACTTCAGACTTTGTTGATGATTATTGGGGAGGGGCACATTCTTCTGACTCTTGGAGCACTGGGAGGGGGACATTGATTTCTGTATAGAAGTCCTTGCTGACTTCTCCATCCCTGCTTTGTCCATTACTGTCTCTCCGTCCTTGTTCTTCAATGATGTTACACTCAATCTATACTGTGTCAATTCCCACTTGCAAGTCCTGAGGCTCTTGTGTGATTCAGCTGTTTTGAGGAGCTTTTCTTTCCGGAAGTTCTCAAAGTCATCCTTCAGTTTTTGCCTATTGTCCTATCATGAATAAAGGCCTTTTCCTGCCCTCCTGCTAAATCACTATGGTAGATTAGACAGGAGCCAAAAGGAGTTTTGATGTTATCCTTGCTTTTTATTTGGGTGCTGATGCTGTGCTTAGTACTGTAGAAGACACACACATACACACACTCCTCCATAGATCTCACAATCTGGGAGTGTCTGACCTTTATTAGCATCATATGGGATTACAATAATGAGATAATTAAATTAGCACAAACAGGATAACAATTAAACTTTAATGGTGATATCTCCAATACAACTGTGTGTTAGCTATGGGTAAATTATTAAATCTTTCATGGCAATTCCCTATTCTCTTGATACATGTGACATGTTTAACATCACTAGAGCTTTATGTAAATAGATTTATGGAGAGTATATCTATATCTGTTTTGGTGGCACAATGCAAGCAGATTGTGGAAGGGAAGGATGGTGTTGGCAATCCAGCTAGTTCAACCAGCACAGTTATTGTGCACTCTACTGGCTGCTCTTACATTTCAATGAAACTGGTGACAGTGTGACAGAATTCTCTTGAATTCTCTGCCATAACCTCACAGCATTTCATCACTGATTTAGGAAATCATTGGGCTTAAATATCACTCTGAATGACTGCCATCTTTCCTCCCTAAGAGTGCATTGTCAGGAATAGTGATGCACAATCAGTGGGAAATTCTTTAATGAAAGATTTTTTTGGATGAGGCTAGAAAATTCTGCTCCAAAGAAGCGATCATATCTGTCCTTGGATGTCCTTGACATACAGTACATGGCTTCACTAGAGAGAGCAGAAGAATCACATTTTAAAGAATTTCCATTTTTATCTTCATTCTAGTAGGTAATGCACTGAAGTATAATTAAACACTTTCTAGTGCTTTTAGCTGTACAGCACACAGTATGGTCATGGAAACAGCACTTGTATAAACCCTCTGACATAAAGGGGAAAAACCACAAAGGGATGTGATGTCCTTCAAGATGCTGCAACAGTGATTTTACCATTTCTAAGGTTACAGTTCTCCACTCCTTGCTCTTAAGAAGTTACAAAATGTTAAAAAAATATGAATTAATACTTCATATTTTTACATCCTCCCCAGTGCTATTTCTTCTAACACAATTTTCTTAAAAAAACGAGTATTGTGAAGAATGCCTAGATCAGTTCACGATTTCCTGTTTGCTATGACTTTGGGATGTTTTTACTACATTTTTTTTCTCTCTCTAATATGTGGGGTTTATTTAATCTGCAAATATTCTATTCATATTAGTCATTCTCCTGTGGCAATGTTCTTGTCATATTCTTTATGTGCTCTAGTAATCTCTTCTTTCTGATTTTGTGCCCTGTTACGTAACTTGTGCTTGTATTTTTTTAAAAATTTTTCATTGATTTATTGAATGCCTATTGCTAGAGTATATTTATCACTGGCATATGTGTTCAGTGAATGTGATCCTTTGTGGTGTTTGTGTACCAAACACACTTTTAAGTACTTTTATACCTAGCAATACATTCCTTTCAAAACTGAATATCTGATCAGAGATTGCTATATGACACAATCTTCATAAATCACAGCCTTGTATCTATTTACATTTTCATCTTCAAATTATGAGCTAAAATCTGCTTCTACTCACGCCTGGGAACTACTGGAATTACTCCTCTTGACTTCAGTGGGTAGTAGATACCCTATTTGAATATTTAGGAAAAAAATCTTCTTGCTATATGCAAATAGAGGGACAGGTTCTCCAGATCAGTTGACCTCTGTGCCAGACTGGGAATTGAGTGTGGGAACAAGGTCATAAAGGAAGCTTCAATCTACTTTTGCATTCCTGCAGTTCTGAGTGCAGCACTAGTTGTAGTGATATGCAGATATATTTTTTTGTGACACGGGAAAACACTAATAGCAAACTTACCTTTCTACTTAAAATGATCTTGGACAAAAAAAAAAAATATTTCTATGGATTGATTTGAGTGATTCCAGCTCATTCTTTCATTTGACCAGGCTTACTTGATTGTGGGCTTTCTTGAAGCAGCGAGCTCAATTGATTAGTAACATTTCTATCAAAACGGTGTTGTGGCATATAAATTGAAATGACAGCACATATGAGATACCAGTCAGATAAAAGTCACTGGTTCAACTTGGCAAAATATTTTAAACAAAAATGGATTGAAAATATTGACTGTTTTCCAAGCTATGGTTATCAAATATTTCTTTCAGTGCCAGAGGCTTTATGAATATGAAAGGGCATGCAGAGGAGAATTAGCCTTGGTCTTCACTATGAAGTTAGGTCAAATTTAGCTGTGCTAGGTCGATTTTATAATCAGTGCATCTACACAAACAACCCCATTCTGTTGACCTAAAGGGCTCTTAAAATCGACTGTTGTACTCCTCCCCTGTGAGGAGATTAGCACTAAAATTGACCTTGCTGGGTTGAATTTGGGGTAGTTTAGATGCAATTTGGTGGTACTGGCCTCCAGGAGCTATCGCAGAGTACTCCTATGTGACCACTCTGGACAGCACTTTCAACTCAGAGGCACTAGCCAGGTACACAGGAAAAGTCCCAGGAAATTTTGAATTTCATTTCATGTTTGGTGAGTGTGGCGAGCTCAGCAGCACAGGTGACCATGCAGTTCCAGAATTGCAAATGAATTCCAGCAATGAGCAAATGGGAGACACTCGATCTGATCGCAGTATGAGGAGAAGAATCTGAGCAAGCAGAACTCCATTCAGAAAAACAGAATGCTGTTCAAAAAACTGGAATTCTTAACTGAGAGTTCCAATGGGCAGCGGAGACTGCAGGAACTGTGGGATAGCTACCCACAGTGCGCCGCTCCGAGAGTCAATGCTAGCCTTGGTACTCTGGATGCACTACGCCGAATTCACGTGTTTAGCGGGGACACACAAGATCAAATGTATAAAATCGCTTCTGAAAAATCAGATAGAATAATTTTGATATAATTTCGTATTGTAGACATACCCTGAGGCTTTATATATTTTTTGTATTCCCCTACACTGTATCTGATGTTTATATCAAGGAACAATTATGTTAAAAATTGTAGAAATATCATCTTTCTGCTTGGGGTTATTTTTTTAATTAAATAAAATAATCTGATTTATTCCTAACTTGGTATTAAGGAGGTTGACAGTGTTAGTTATAAAATACCAACTCTCTCCAAATTGTAGTATTTCAAACACACTTTCGCTAGAATGGTCAGAATGACCACTTCATGATATAAGTTCATTTGCTGCTGGTTAATAACGTGTGTGTGGGTACATACATGCATGTGCATGAGAAAAAGAAATTCTGCCTATCTTCTGGTTTTGTGTATGGCATCTTTACTGCTAATTACAGTGTTACCTGCAGGTTTAGGGACATCTTGATAAGGAATAATTCCACTGATATCAATGGAAGATACAGGAGTGTATAATGGATATAAGTGACAGCAGAACTGAGCCCCTTCAAATAAAACTCCAAAGAAAATAGTATTTTTTTCCTTCATATTAAGCATAAGACCACTTATTTGTTTGTATTCTGAAGTCTTTTGCTGGCATAAAATCATAATTTTTTTACTTCAATTTTTATGGAATTGAAATATGCTTACTACTGAAATGAAAAATTACCTGTGCATCAACCTTTCAAAGTAACCAGAAAGATACTCTGTCGGGTATTTGTTGATATAACTGTGCCTCTGATCTCAGTTGGAAGTTGAAAATTAAAAATTTTATCCAGACACTTCAGAATTTCAAGAAGGGTTTGGGGATTGAGTATGGTTCTAAAAAGAGAACAGATTCAAGGAGGAAAGGGTAAGGATCTTATATTTACTTGCAGCATGATAAATGAACTGCTATAAAGTAGATTAGTATTTTTACATATTTCTTTCATCCCAAAGCACCTCTGCAGACATCCAGAAGCAGTACAGCATTAGCATTCATTGCTGTCCTTTGCTTTTTCCTCCATTAAGTCCAACCTGGTCATATCTGCGTATATAATGTTCTGTCACTTACCGGATGGTCACCGTTTAGCTCAGACTGAACTTGGCATCTTATCTATTTGTCTTCTGCAGTGTATCCACCATCGTAATCTTTTTGATTGTTGCCAATCCCACACCATGATTTCACATCCTGCTTTTGTCATTTATCTTTAAATCATTCTATTTTACACTTATCTTTCAGTGCTCTCATCTCTGCTTCCTCTAGTGTTCTGATGTCTATTTTATTTGATTCAGCTGCTTCCAGAGGATAGAGAAATATTGTTAGTATACAGGTTTCCTAAATTTTCACCTTGGTTCGCTGTATAACGTTTTTCAGTCCACAGCTTCATCAATTTCTTTGCAGCACTTGCAGCTAAGGCACATCTCCTTTCAACCACATCTTTGATGGAATCGTTGGTGTTCATATCTCCCATTATCAGAATCTTATCATGTTCCAGAATCTCATCTGTCATCCAGATGTTGATAAAATCTGTCTCCTTCCTATTCTGCTGTTTCTTTTGGTGCTTAACAGCAGATCAGTTAGGCATAGCTTATTGTAGGCAGTAGTAAACCTGGATATGATAACCTACTCAGACAGTGGTTTTCAGTTGTTCATTGAAGTAACTGTTCTCTTGTATGCTTTTATAACAATCCCAACTCTGTGCTTTGCTTGTTATCTATAATGTCTGGAGTAAAGGAAAGTATAACATACATCTATCAACTCTCCTGTGCCCAACCAGTCCGTCTCTTGTATGGCAGCAAGGGAAAATAACTTCCTTAATTCCTCAGCTACTAACTTAGTTTGGCCTGGAGCAAAGAGAGTTCTAACATCCTAGTTTGTAATATGTATAATGTGTTCAGCTGTTATCCGAAATCTATGACCTTTCCCATTTGCTAGGCCTGATAGACCTTGATCGTAATCCATGTAAATCAGTTTGGTTTGCTGTACTGTTTCTATAACAAGTGAGTTTAGAATGTAATGGCTTGTTAGGCCAGTTCCCCATATCTGACTTGTGAGAATGCTATGTCATAGCCTACGGGCCTGCTAGGAACAGGTGTTAACAGTTCCACCCTAGCTTGCTTATATTCTAAGGATAACCAGCTGGGGCTGAAATCAGAGTTGGTTCATGGCATTTTATTTCATAATATTCAGTGAAACTCTTCTGGGTTTCCCAAAGATGGGCCACCCCCATCCAGGACCTGAGGGTATGCCTCTATGTAGTTGTATTCAAGCGCAAGGGGATATACATATACAGCTATACATATGTTGCACACAAAGGCTGGAATTTGAAGCTCCAGGCTAGTTAAAAATGATGGAAAATTTTGGGGGCAATTTCCACATTGTATAATAGAAATGAAGACAAATCCTCATTCATTTCTCCAACTCCCCCATGGAGTCTTCAAAGTCCATGGTTTCATGTGTAACATCTGTAATTCATTTCCTTCTATCATTATCACAGAAAGGCCATTTATACTAATAGATAAAGACCTCAAATTGGGGCTGTCCCTATAAAATCAGGACATCTGGTCACCCTAGCAGTGGTGGTAGCGTAGGAACTGGTGTGTGATTTGGAGATATAAGATTGTATCCCGAAGGACACAGTTGCGCCACCCCTGTGTGGGTATACAGGGGAGGGAGAAGAGTGCAAGAACCTGACCGCTCCATGTAAGACACAGTCAGAATCCTTTCAATGTTCTTGTCAGATGCCTCTGAAAACAGCCGAAAGGGGGCAGGGTGACTATATATTTTCTGTTTTAGGGCACCCAGGCAGCCAAGTGCACCAATAAGAGGGGCATATTCAGTAAACTCAGAGATGATACAGCATGTATTCTCCCCCTGCACATCAGAAGCTTACCTGCTAAGGCACAATCCCTCCTCAATCCTCTTCTTGTATCAATGCTGTGCCCCCCACACAGGGTGTTCAATGGACAATCTGGTTCTTCATGTGGGAGTTTGGCAACATTTTCTCTTAAGAAAAGTTTTTGAAATCTGATGCATTTCAAAGGCAAAATATAATTTTCAAAGTTGACTCTCATCTCTTGCTTATGAAAGTATCTCTAGGAGGTTTGGTTAAGCAGGATCCAGAATGGGGCATTAACTCCACCAGAATTCTGATTTATAGTGCTTTTCACCCATTCTCTACAACACTGGTACAAGTTAGTGAGTAATTGTTTATTTGTTTTTAAATATAAGACCAAATACTAAGCTCTTTAGTCATCCAAAATACTTATTATTTGTATGTGAAAGAGAATTTTGCCTAACTAAGGCTTGAGCAAGAACTTGCGTAGTTAGCCCATATCTAATACTTCATCATGAACATGGTACTGCTGTGACTTAATGAAACAGAAAATCCTCATCAAAAGTAATTGATATGCTACAGTATATACAATGTACTAGCTCAGGATATAGCCAATGTTGAGCCTAGGGGGAAATGAATCCAATAAATCTCATAGCAAGAAGTTTGCTCACGCTCTTCAACCAGAAAAGAACACTGTCTTAAAAAAAAATCTGTTTATAGTTTTCTATATTTTTCCTTTTTCTGCAATCATTGCTAGCACCTAATGAGAAATGAATATGAGGAGAGAGAGACAAACTTATCTAAGTCATTAGTGAAATTGGATTTTGCATTTTCCTTATTCACATGTTTAGTGCACTTTATATTTTCTGTACTTGCCTGTATTGTACTCCTCTGCCCCTGTATATAACTCACAAAAGTAAGTGGCTATTGCCATTCTGTTGGGTCATGGGAACTCATTCATCCCAGTCACAGGCAACTGAGCATGTGGGATGGCATTCACTCTATGTGGAGGGCCTGCATCCTTAAGTCCTGCGCTGTGGCTAATGGAGTTGCTATCTGAATTGTCTCACAGGAAGGCTTCTGCTATCCTTGGAATTCACAAATTGGGTGCCTGCAGGACATCAGTTAGGAAGGCACAAAGGATAGCATTGGAGATAGTCTTTAGGGAGGTTCAGGGATCCATGTTTCCATAGAAATTTGTGGCCAATCATATTGGAAAAGAGGAATGGTGGGGCTGTGACCTTTACTCTAGCATGTTGGCTGAAATAATAGCTGCAGTGAGTGATGACTTAGTTCTGCACCCTACCTCCTCAATAAAAGGGTTGGATTTCTAAATTCCCACTACAATCAACCTCCGACCCCATTTCATCTGCATGCAGGTGAGGGTGGCTAGGTTGCCATTCTGATACCTTCCTGATATTGTTTTTTTTTTGTTCCAAGTTGGATCCAAAACTGGAAATGTCTTTCCCTTTAAATTGGGATTAGGCTAAATTCTTAAGAGAACACTCATTTTCTTGAGATTTCTTTCCAAGCTGGCTGAAATCTCAGGCCAGCCCATGTGTAAATATGTTCTGTATGAGTGGGTGGCTCATTTCTAATCACTTTATTTCCGAAATCAGAGACAAAATGAAAAATAGCAATAGGCTTTTATACAGAAAAGTGCTGTAAAGCCACCAGGTCTAGGATGGTCTGCAGTATTTGCTGAGATGTAAATGGATTCTTTCCTCTGATTTGTGCAGAACAGGATAGCTATCACATGCACTGGCAGGAAACCACATAATGATGTAATAACATGAATTCAGAGGGACTATGTCTCAGGTGTTTGGGAGGATGAATTAATTGGCTGTCACTCAGGAAGAATAGATTTATTAGAGGGAATAAACAACTGTTAACAGCTATCTAAAGGAATCTCCTGAAATCAGGATGTTTGCCACCAATTATTACTGGCTGAATCACAAAGGGAATATTTATAGGAGCTGTTACTGTTCCCTGTTTCTTGAAGATGAAGTGGTGCATATCACATAATGATAAAATTTAAGATATGGGTGGGTTGGGGGGAAGATCTGTTAGTCAATAAAAGGTAAAAATTGTTGTGCTTGTTAATTGTAGCTGCATGCCTCAGTACTTTATCACACATATCATTTGATTTTATTTATCTTTATAGCATAAACAAAGACCACTTTCTACACAGCATAGACTTCAAATATAACACACAATATTGTAAAAATAAGCTGGACAGAGACTCACCAGCTAGCTTTCTTAGTCTGATATTTTAAGATTAGACCAAAAGCACAGGGATAAACCTGTGTTTGGCAGCTTGTTTTTAGTAGACCTGGGCAAAAAATACTTTTCCCAACCCCATTGATATTTTTGAGATTTCAAAAAATTTCTCCTTATCCACAAGAACCCACCCAAGACTTTTCAGAAATTTTCACCAAAAAATGGAGACCAGCAGTTTGGACACTCATCTGAGACCAGGTTAAACTGCCTGCTCTATTTGATTCAGAGTACAGACTTGAAGCTGGCTGTCTCATATGCTAAGTGAGGGCATTAGCCAGAAAACTAGTCAGCCTTTCTCAGTCTTTCCTCTTGGAGCTATTCCACTTTGTATAATTAACAAGAATAGTTTCTAGCTGCCCAGTGAATAACTCTACAGTAAGCTAAGTAGTTGTGTGTGCAATTCTATTCACGAAGAATGTGGTCAGATCTTTGGCTCATTTAATTACCTCTGTACCAGGGACTTTAACAACTCTCTCTCTCTTCTGTGCTAAGCAGTGTCCTCATCCCATCTAACATATAGACAGGCAAATTTAAAATGTGATTTCTGCATGGGCTTGTCCAAGTAAACTTTGATAGCTTAGTTGTTTACAGAAAGCGAACACAAAAGGAGCCCAAGAACAGGTTCAGGTAATTAATTTAAACGTTGAAGTGGATATTCACAAAAATATTTTATGCAGTTATTACTCAGCTCTCTTGTAACAGGGGGCAGATTTAATTTGTGTCCTTGACCAGGCTGATGATAGAAAAGTATAGACCAGCAAATCACATAGATAAACTTTAAATGGGATGAGATTCAAGTGGGGTTAGTGTCCCTTTATCCCCTCAACAGAACCCAGAAAAGAGGCAAACTATACAGCCATCTTTCTGCAAAGTGAGCTCATTTCTCTTCTTTCCTGCACTGTTACTTTAATGCTGCAACCTTCCCGATCACCTGCTCTTGAACACTGGTGGGATTTAGACTCCTTTCTCCACCTATCTGGACAGTCACATATTCCTGCCAGATGATGATCATAACGTTTAAAAACAAAATACCAAAAAGCTCAACACCACCAAAACCCTCTGCTCCTTTCTCTCTGTCCATGAGGCTGAAATGTTAGTCTGTGACATGGTAATCTCCTGTACTCGCCATTACTCTCCTGTAATCTCCATTACTGCAAACCCTTCCTCTCTGGTCTTCCTGATTCCCATCTTGCTTCTTTTCAGTCTATTGAGTATGCAGTGGCTAAAATAATCTTCTCTGTCAGCTACTTAGAGCATGGCATTCTTCTCTTTGTATTCATCTCTTGACTTCTGTATCAAGGGATACTGTCTTCTGTGTCCTGTTTATGCTATCGGTGCAGAATAAATAGTAACTGAAGCTGTGATGGCGAAGATGCTACCCAGCCATAGAATGTACCTTCCCCATTCCTCATCTTTGCCCACTGCTGCCTTTCCCCTTTCATTCTCTCCTGATTTTCCGGGAAAGGAAAATGGGGCTGGGAGAGAAGGTCTTCCCTTATGCTATCTTTCCACCTTACTTAGTTGGCACAGCCATCCTGGAAGAAAGCTCTGGGCACAATGGATGGCACAACAGATAACACATTTGACAATGTATCAGGAAATTGCAGCTTTGACGCCTGCCTGGCTTGTGGCACATTCCTGTTGTGGCAGGCTGTCTTTTGAGCGCAGATATACAGAGAAGTTAACTTAGTTTAAAATACATAATATGTACAGTATATCTATATTTCATTTAAATATCACTTGGAGTAAGAACCAAATTTTTACCAGCACACTCTATGTTAGATAGGTTATTGGAGATAGAAGAAAAAGGAGAAAGCTGGGGAATAAAATATATAGAACATGAATAAATCTGTCAGGTATCAAAAGTAGTCAATATATTTGCAGATTTTGACTAGATGAAAGGTACTTTTATCTTCTCTTTGGATGAGGTTTTAGAAAAGTAAAATAAAGTAGTGGTAGAATTATTCCCTATGCATCTTCCTAAGGACAATTCTGACTTAATAAAATGTTCTATTCGTTCCCACCGGTGAATACTTAGCTCTTTACCACAATGCAGAATGAACCATGTTTGAAAGATGTTTAAAACATGTGACCTGATTCTGCAAACACTTATTCATGTATTGTAAAGAAATGTATTCACATGAGTAGCCCCACTGAAAAATGATTTGTGGGACACAGCCTACTTATGTATATATATTGTATATTACATTTAAAAATTAAATATGTTGCATTCCCCCCTCCCTTTCTGGTTTCTGAACCTTTATGGTACACTTGGGTCACCCTTTCAAACTTTTCTGTGCAACTGTGAGGATTGGAAACTTAAAAAAAGAAAAAGAAAGCTAAGACTCTCATGTAATCACTTGTCTCCAGAAGTTGGGCTCTTAAAAACCAAAACCAAACCCCACCACCCCTAAATATTGCAAGGCTTGTGATAAAATCACAAAAATTGACAACACTACCCTTGTTTGGAACATGGATTTGTATCATTGAGGTTGTCCATAAATTCATGCACAAAAGGCATACAGCTTTCTGCCTCCCTCTTGCATGGAACTGTGGGAGCGGAAGACCAGCAATATTCATCTCTGTTCCTGTGCCAGAAAATTGAGAGTGGGAACAGGGCAAGCCAGAGTCAGAAGTGAGTATGGGGGGGCACACACTGTTATAATGTTTGTGCTTTATTTTACAATCTATTTACTAATAATGTAGAAAAATATCAGACTGATTCACACCTGGAAACAATTTATACATGTAAATACAAGTAAACTGCAGAGACATTTACATGGCATAGCCAAAAGGCATAGACATACAGACTGAACTTATATTGATTTCAGTAAGAGTTCTGGATGATTGAGAAGTAAAGTATGAGGCTCATTGTATGGCAAAAATGAAAAATAATCAAATTTCTTGGAGAATAATTGAGCATAGGGAAATTGTAATTAGCAAATTTTGATAGTTTTCTTCTTGTGAGGAACAGAAATCCTGATGAATTTTGCTAATCAATAGCTTTTTATGTAAACTGTGAACTTTGCAATTAAGTTATTTCCTGTTATAATATTTGTGGAAACTTCTGTAAGAAGTTGGCCAGAAAACTGTCTTTGGTAGCTGTGGAGGAGAGAGACATCAGTATCTTTTATATTAATTTTTTTTTGTTTTACAGCTATGGCAATTTCCTGCAATATCTTTGGAAGATCTTACTTTATTAAGTTTATGCATCATTGTGGACCAGGGATGGTATGTAATTCCATGGGAAAAGGGACCACAGCCTTTCAGGAACTAAACTGTGTGGATGATTAGGCAAATTCACTTATATACCATCACCTGGAGTGGTCTGCATATACTGGTTCAAACTGGATTATCAAGGTAGAGACAAATAAAGAACTTTTGGATAAACAGTCTGAGTTTAAACTGACTTGGGGCTTGCTTTCTGATTCAGAAACAGAGAGGAACTTCTGTCCAAGAGAGGCCCCAATTCTTTCTGGGGAGAGTTGGATGGGCTTAACCTATTCCTAGGGGGTTCTTAGTGTGACCAAATGGTGTTGTGAGCTTGTAACAACAGGAACAACCTTATAGTGGGTTTTTTGCTGAAGTTGGGATGGTCTCTGGTAAGCTTATTAACATGAGTAAAAAAATTTCAAATGTTCTCTCTGTAATGCTTTCACCTTAAGAATAAATGTACTTGTTTATAATGACCTGTGTGGTCATTTAACTGAGGATAATTACGCTATTTGTAACCTCTGAGGAGAAAGCAAAACAGATCTGTATAGGCAGTCTGACTTGCTGGGGAAATCACAGGGTAGGCAGAGAACTGTGCAGTCTGGAGAGAAATACAGCCCTCCACCTAAGAGAGGTGATCGCTTGGGAGCCAGAAGCTTAAGAGTGGGTGCTGTTGCTGGATCACAGAGTGGGAATATTGGTGCAATTGCCTTGAACTGTGACAAAATACCTCAGTTTACCTGCTTGATAGTATTCTGGTTCACTGCATGGAGGGGGAATTATCAGGAAATGAAACAATGACAGAGATAAGGTATTTCTAAGGAGAATAACAAGAGTCCTTAAGAGAGCAGTGGGTGAACTAGTCACTGGGAAATATCATCCTGTCTGTAGCCAGTCAGGTTAACAGGCCAAACTTTCCAAAGCCATAACCTATGATCAAAAAAACCCCAAACTCTAAGCCATTGAAATACCCCGCCTAGAGAGCAAAGAGGGTGACTGGGCAACAGCAGCTCAGGGAGACAGAGAGAGGGAGAGAAACAGCAGGAGGAGAACCTCTCCCCCTGGCCAGAGCCTACTGGGCCATTGAGCTAAAGGGGTGACTTAGCAATGTCAGAGGCACCTGAGCTCACCAGAGCTTTGAAAGAAGTGATAAACTGTAGGCAGGACCCCAAAGTGTGGCCCTTGGGTGGCTTTAATCTTTTTATCTGCTTGCTGGATACCTTTAGGCCAACAGCAATGCATATGTTTACAAGGAGTCACTTGAATCAATTGTTGGTCACAGCACCAGAAGAGGAGTATCTTGTAGGTGCCAACTATAGTTGGGCTTGTAGGGTTAACACGGTAAGAAACAAGGGAGCTGCCACTCCAGGATCTAGTGTAAGGCTACTCTACATTTGGAGTTAGGGGTGTGATTCCCATCTTGAGTAAACATACTCCTATTACCTGTTGTGCTAAAATTAGTAGTGTAGCTGCATTAGCACAGGTGTGGGAGGGGCTAGCCATTTTGGTTACAAACCTATCTAAATTCCATAGGTATGCACTTGGGGTGGCTAGTCTGTGTCCCTGCTGCCCATGCTATTGCAGCTACTCTACTATTTTTAGCTTAATAGCTTAATTAGAGCTAGTATGAGTCTGTCTGCTTGAGCTGGGAATCACACCCTTAGGGCAAAGTGCAGTCTTAGCCAGAGTGGTAAAACCATCTGGTGCCATGCAGAGGGAACTGAAGGTAGGGGGATGTGTCAGTTGTGGGTGTGCTTATGAGGAACTATGTCAATGGGTGGCTGGCCCCTTTTATGGAAAAAGAGGGCCTCAATCCCACCTGTCAGAAGATCAGCTCACCTTTCCAGGTGGATAATGATGAGGTCATATGACAAACTCAGGCCAGGGCTGGGGATAAAAGGAGGAAGGGAAAGACTGTTGGGAGCAGTCCCTGGGAAAGAGTACTCAAGTGGGAGCCTAACACTCCACCTAGGCAGAGCTGGGTGTGCCAGGCAGGAGAGAAGCCTACAAAGCTGCAGTTGGCCTGAGATAGGAGCTGTAGGTGAGTGCTGCAGGAATCAAGACTAGTTCCTTCAGGGGATAAAATGGTCTGTTTGACTATAGCCCACCTCTGGGAAGGAGGGCCAAGGAAAGAAGGGAGTGAAGTGCTTGACTGACAGCGAGAGGGGAGAAGGCAAAGAAAGCAGGGCAGATATAGTATCTTTTCCAGAGATTCAGTGAGCAGGAACAGGAGATGCTGAATCCAGGTGGAATCTGGATAGAAGAGGGGCCTTAATTTTGAGTTTGTTTGGACTCGGTGTACAAACCTGGCAGAGGACTTCTCTTACACGTTTTGGAGTATGAAGCGTTCTTAAGGGGGAACTGAAGAGCCACCCCTGGCCACAGGAGAAGACTCAAGAGTCAGCCAGCCCTGCAGCAGACTGCAGTAGGGTCTGAGTCACATTGTAACTGTAGAGGTATTTGTAGGATATCAAATTCATGGTCCTTTTAACGGTCACAAGATTTTAAAAATGGTAAATGTCAGGATTTCAGCTATTTCAATCTGAAATTTCAGTGTTGAACTGTAAGGGTCCTGACCCCAGAAGGAGTTGAGTTTTCCCCATAATGAGTGTGAGTGATGATTTGTGCTTATGAAGTGAAATTCCACTTGCTGTAATGCATTTATCTCTTACCAGAGCTGAAGGTTGTCATAGCCCAGGTTTCCATTTTGCTCCTGGAAAAAACGATTAAGATTGGACTAATAAACAGGGAAGGCCACCAGTTGCACAGCATGTGCTAACCTTTCTGCATAATTTCATTGATTAAACACATGCAAATATAGATATCTATCACATCTGCCGTATGAGGTGTCAGTCCAATGCAAATGAAAACTACTGAATTATAATAGTATAAAAATAAGACTTCTCTGTGTAGTTCTGTTATGGTTATGCTCTGAAAGGGATTAGATTCCTATCTGGCAATTCTCCTCTGAGGATTACAGATTGGTGGGGAAGTGGGGGGAGGGGTATATATATAGATATTTTTCAATCCACAGTATTAAATGTAATTGATTTCCCTGCCTTTTTCACATTTATAATGATAATAGTGTCTTTTTTTATGACAGTAGAATGTCCAGCTACAGTAGGAAAGTAATAAAAATAATTTAGGAACAAAGGAAGTAGAACTGAAAAGGAATGAAAAGATTTCCAGGCCATTTAGACCATTAATTATTATACAGAACAAGAGGAAAGACATGAGGACCAAATCCTGCTCAGAGAGAACAGGTTCTATACTGGGGAGGTTTGCAGGAGTGCACCTTGAGGTGAGGAGAACAGGTTCTATACTGGGGAGGTTTGGGGTGGGGAGAACAGTTTCTATACTGGGGAGGCTTGCAGGAGTGCACCATGTAGGTGTTCATGGACTGTGGTGCGGTAGTGGTAGAGTCCCCTTCTTTCCCCCCTGCCCCCGAATGCAATGTAGCTGATCATTGAAGCAGCATATATGGGGCTCTGACCTGGAGCAACCGTTTGCCTCCCTTGTCTTTTTGGTAGGCTTGCCTGAGCTCCTTAACTTTCACGTGGCACTGCTGTGTGTCCCTATTGTAGCCTCTGTCCAAGATGCCCTATGCGATTTTGGCATATATATATTAGCATTTCTTCTTTTTTGATCGAAGTTCGGCCTGCACAGATTCTTCTCCCATACAGCCATCAAATTGAGTGTCTACCATTTTGTCCATGCTGGAGCTAATTTGCGATTCTGGAACTGCATGGTCACCTGTGCTGCTGAGCTCACTGCACTCACCAAACAGGAAATGAAATTCAAAATTTCCTGGGACTTTTCCTGTGTACCTGGCTAGTGCATCTGATTTGAAAGTGCTGTCCAGAGCGGTCACAGTGGAGCACTCTGGGATAGCTCCTGGAGACCAATACCATTGAATTGCTTCTAAACTACCCCAAATTCAACCCAGCAAGGTCAATTTTAGCACTTCTCCCCTCACTGCGGAGGAGTACAGCACTCGATTTTAAGAGCCGTTTAGGTCAATGGAATGGGGCTATTTGTGTAGATGCATTTATTAGAAAATTGACCTCCCGCAGCTAAATTTGACTTAATTTCATAGTGTAGACCAGGGCTAATTCTCCTCTGCATGCCCTCTACTCAGCAGATGAGTACTGCTGCCCACAGAGTCCCCCCCAGCCACATTGCTAGGTGTAGGAGTGAGGGGTTTGCCCACTGAGGAAGTAACCACTTAAAAGTAAGAAGTAGGAAATAAAAAGCACCGCTCTATGATCTCTGAAATGCTGAGGAAAAAAGCAGATTAACACAGCAGTAACAGAAAATGAATTTAAGATGAAAGGAGTAATAACACTGTGGCTGCTCAGGGAAAAAATTCTAATGTAATAAGCATCATTGTAACAGGGCAAGATGAAACTGTACAATTTCCTCTCACTCCAGCAAAGAATCTGAGCCAGAAAGTTGTTAATCATAACTGGACACTTTCCCTGCTGTTATATGGAATTGTTCTAAACACTTTCTGGTTAAAATGATGTGTTATATCTGTAGATGTATGTAATGTGCCAACTGGAGGTTGCAGCTCAAATGTTCCTTTAAGAGGCCCAGTTGTACTTCTTACTCTGGCAAAATTCCCAGTGAAATCAAGAGGAGTAAAGACTGCAGTTCTAGCTTAGACTAGCCAATTTTATCTCTGGTGTAGCCCAGTGATTTTGAGGGGCACTTCACCAGATATGAATCTGACCTAAGCTATTCAGTAACTTCAGTAAATAGATTTAAGGGAGAATATTCTGTTTATTTGAGTGGGATTTTAGCTGTTCATTTCTCAGCTAACTGCAATAAATGGAAATGAGAAAGTAGAACTAGCTATCGATGTTAAGCAAATTGGAAGTAAGACGGAAAAGAGAGAAACCTAATAAACAGACTGACTCCCTACCCAAACCTATTTCATTTCAGACTTACTGTAAGTTGATTAGGCCAGTGGGAATTTATAAGACATCAATAGTAAATTAAAGGGCTGTTATAGAGAAGCAGCAAAATCGCATACAAAATAACAATGTTTCAATGGTACAGATAAGCGCCATTGAGAGGAAGCCTTAGTATGCCCTGATTCTGAAGCTTTAAATCCAAGAGATGTGCTGACTCACACTTACAGGAATAGTTTTACTAGGAAACTTATCTATACTATATTTGTTTTGTAACTCAAGCCACTAGCCTATTATATCTCATATATTTTTATAATATATTATAATCCTTCACTTTCACCATGGAACTGAATTTCTTTTCTTACACTTCTTTTAACTGTATCAAGGTTAGTAATGATGTTTAGAACTTAAAAGTATACTCAAGTTTCTAACATTTTTTTAAATCCCCTTTCCTATCTCTCGCTGTTCTTTCATTTTGCAACATAGATGGAAATAAAGTGCACAGACAGTAGACCCTTTGGCTTTGTGGGTGTCCTGGATTCACATGTGCTCTGAATTGATTGCGTTGCAGGTTTTCTTGCAGTGGTATGTGCTCTCAGCCTCAAAACACTCTCAAAATAAAATTTCTGGGTATGGGTAAACATGCATATGATGTTCCATTCTATGCATCCGATGAAGTGGGCTGTAGCCCACGAAGGCTTATGCTGAAATAAATGGGTTAGTCTCAAAGGTGCTACAAGTCTTTCTCGTCCTATTTACGGATACAGACTAACACTGCTGCTAATCTTAAACCTGTCTTTGAAATAAATTATCTGCAGGCAGGCCCACTTAATAACTCCCTTGGGCTAACTGTAGTTATTTGTATTACTCTAGAGCTCAAAGTCCCAGGCAGATCTGGAGCCCATTTTTTTTGAACTCCTGGCAATACTGCCAAGTTAACATTACTTGAGCTCTGTGGAGCAGGGGTGTCTGTATTTGTTGGTGCAGAGGTGAGCACAATGGTGCCCTGGACTCTTACAGGGGCCCTTAGTCATAAAGCAATATAAGCAAAAACATTCAGACACTCTTTGTTTATGGTAGCAGTAATAATATAACAGCAGATACCAAGAGATTGCTTACTTTACTCACAGGGACCTCACAAAAAGGCAGTAGACCTACCTACCAACACTACATGTTCCTCACCTTGCCACCCTCAATAATACAGCAGTTAAATGTCTTAGCAAACAGCAGAATACATAGTTGCTTCTAAGTTGGGGTGGGCAAACTTTTTGGCCTGAGGGCCACATTGGGGTTAAAAATTGTGTGGAGGGCCGCATAGGGAAGCCTGACCCCGTGCCTTATCTAACCCCCACCCACACCCTGCCCCCTGACTGCCCGCCCCAGAACCCATGACCCATCCAACCCCCCTCCACTCCTTGTCCCCTGATAGCCCCCTCCAGAGACCCCCCCCCACTCTAACTGCTGCCCAGGAACCCTACCCCCTATCTAAGCCCCCCTGTTCTTTGTTTCCTGACTACCCCTTCTGAGATCCCCCCACCCTAACAACCACCTCCTGGGACTCCACCCCCCATCTAAGCCCCCTTGCTTTGTTCTCTGACTGCCCCCTCCCGATATCCCCCCCCCCTTACCTTAATCAACCAGGTGCTCCTCCACCTGGGCCTGGCCAGGGAGCGCAGGGCCCAGCAGCTCCCCGCACTTGACCCGGCTCCCTGCTGGGGAGCGCAGGACCCAGCGGCTCCCCGTGCTCCACCTGGCTCCTAGCCAAAGAGCGCAAAGCAGGCCCAGCCCGGGAGCTGGGGACCGCGGCACCCTGCGGGCCAGGTCCGGTTGGGAGCACGGGGACCCACGGCAGGCCAGCCAGGCCCTTAGATCGGGAGCGTGGGGCCTCTGGCCCCAAGCTCATGGGCCAGATGAAAACGGCCGGTGGGCCACAGTTTGCCCACCCCTGTTCTAAGTGCACTACACTGAGAATCAGTAGTTTTTCAAGATCTGATTGCCTAGAGTCAATTAAACAACACTTACAGATCACCTGCATTAGTGCCATCTGGCAACCCCCAATAATATTGTGTCTCTTTCTAAGAGAAGAATAAGAAAATGTATCAGTTTGTCCTAACTAAATATTTGAGGACATTACTATTTAATTTCATATTAATTGGTGTTAATAACATATGGTGTTGTTCAAATACTAACTTCTGAACACATGAACCTAGAATTTATAGAATAAACATTTCAAGTGGTTTCAAAATCAAGGCAGCACTGAGGCCCACAATGAATGGTATTTGGGGTTTCTCTGCATTCTGACCACACAACTTCAGGTTTGGTCAAAGATATTGTGGAAGGTGCAAGAGACCTTTTTTTCAGGGGAGAATGGGAAGAGGGTTGGGAACAATTATAGTCCCTGTAGCTCACTTGGGGTGCCAGTCACCTCAAAGGGGGCAGAGATGAGGAGATATCATAGCACCTCCTCAGTCTACACTGACCAGTGGCAGGCAATGGATGGGAGATCACAAGCAAAATACTGAACGAATGTAGCCTGGGCATGGCTATTCTTGCCATATTCCTTAATCTCATTCTCATGAGAGTTTCAGGCCTCTGATTACTGCGAGATTATGGTAAGAATCTGAACTATATAGTGCTTACCTGGATCAAATCTTCTGAAGCTTTTGAGAGTCACCTTTGAAAACCTGTGATATTGGATTATGCTCTCCTTCTGCAAAAGGCACAGAATCAAAGATTCTTCTTTTGTATAGCAGTCTTTCATGCTGCCCTGAATGAGGTTATAGACGCTTCTGAGAGGGCATTACTGAGAATTGTTATCTCTGATTTCTTATTGTGGGCACGTCCCATGATCCTCAGACTTTCAGTATGCACTTTACTGCAATCAGCCTTATTATTAACCTCTAAAGGGTATTTCCTTTGATCAAGTACCCCAGGTCAAGTGTATTTTGCCTTTTCCGTCTCATTACATATGAAGATAATTTACCTCATCCGAAATAATGGACTGTAGTCCAATATCCCAAAGAAACAAGCTAATAGCAAAAAGTGCTGAAACGTTTTAAATAAGATTGATTATTTATCCCCTCTCCCGCCAATTTTTAATGAAGTATAAGAAAAAAGCATAGCTAGGTGCAAGACTCCCCAGCATCAAGTAAGTCCATCCAAACCCTTGAAACTGAAGAAAGAAAACTTGATGCTCTTATCTTAGATTTCTGCTTTGCTGGGGTTGCCAGAGTTCTTGTTTGAGCCTGACATTGCAGTGTGTCAGAGCTCCAGGTCCCTGTATCAGTGAGCAGCTGCACACCATCCCTCACTGTGTTCCTTGGGCCTGGCAATTCTGGTCTAAGATGTATTTGAAGTGGATTGGTGTGAGCTTCCATTCACTTATGAGCTATGGAATCATAGGTTGCATTTGCATAAACACACTATTGGACATGTGCAATATCTAATATCTTGGCAGTAATTTAATCTCTTGCAGTTTTGTTCACTGTTATGTACATCTCTATTTACCCTGACTAAACAGGTGACTGTCCCTTAATTTTAAGAGCTTCTTTGAACTTGCATATACTGCTCCCTGAACACAGAATTTTCTTATAGTGGAATCTTCTTTAAAAGAGCTTGCTTTTTTCTTTTCTTTTTTTTGTCTCAAACAAATGTGAATCTTTCAAGTCAGGTTGACATGCTTACCCCCAACCCTATGGTAGCTCTGCAAATTCTGATTTGATTGTTAGACAATGGGTCAGTTTTTCTTAACCATAGCTTTAAAATCACTATACAATGTATTGCAGGGAAGCGTGTTCAGTAGTCTTCAATAATACTAATTTATAGCAAATTTGGTTTCTCAATATCTGGTGTGCCATCTGTCACAGACATCTGTGTTTTGTTTGTATTTGCTTTTCAGTAGAGTATACAGTCAAAAGAAGTGAGGAGAGCTTCCTCTGAAAGAGGAGAAAGGAGGCAGACAAAAAGGAATACACAAGTAGGAAGTACTGTAGGTTGTAGAGAGGGAAAAAAATGCTCTCTTTTGATTAGATGCCAGACACTTTCCTTTGTGTTACCTCTTAATTGCCTCAACAAAATGTCTCAAAATGGATATAATTACAAATTTTCAATGGGTCTGTAAAAATGACACATTTGCACATGGAAAATGTGTAATTTCATGTGAGAAACTGGCAGTTAATATGTAATTACCTGTTTTATGCATGCAAATACAAATTTTTGAGGCCCATTGAAAAACTGACTTTATACATACAGCAGAATAGCTGACTTTCTAAATATACATGCCCTTTAAAAATGTGCACAACTGAGTGAGACTGCTTTTATGCATTCCCTTTTAAATATATCCTGTCCTTCTCTATTATGTTGTTTCAATCCCATAAGAATGTGTTATAAAAGGTAATGGTTTCTCTGCTCCATTGAACTGCATTTTCAGCTGTAAGTTAGAATTATAAAAGAGGCGATCAATTTTAATAATTAATTGATATGTATTTTCCATAAGGATTTTTCTAATAACCTTTTTATGTAATGCAATTAGTTGTGGTCTCTATTTTGCCGTATTAAACATGCATATTTTCCTATTCCTTTGCAGTATTAAGAGTTTTCTTAAGAGGTGTGTGTGTGTGTGTACATAAAACTAACCTTAAAAGCACTCCATTTTTTGGATGTATTGCTATCATCAGTCAAAACGGTCCACAGCTTTCTACTGTGCTGAGGAGGGTATCAAGCTGAGCTGAGGAGAGTATAATAATAAAGTTATGGGAAACCTAATAGAATATGCTTTCTTACTGCTCATCCAGTTGTAGAGTGCCCTGGGATTATTCTGCTCCATTAATTTCCTAGCCATATTGTTCCCTCTGCCTCTCATTTCACATGTGGGAATCACAGAAGGGCTCTGATACTTTCTCTAGATACTGGAGTAGTGAAACAAAATAATAGAAAATTCTGAATTTTATACTGCGTCCCAAAACCACAGAAGAAGTAGAGTAAGGAAATGATTACTATATACTCCAGATGCAATTTACAGAGAGATGGCACTAGTAATAAAAACAAATCACTCTATACTTTGTGAGCAGTGGCTGTACCTAATTAAGTGCAACTACTATACCTTTTCACCTATTTAAAAAAAAAATCTCTTTAAAAAGCCAGATCAGGGGATTATGCTATCAGTAACATCTCCAAAGACTCAGTGGTGACATAAAAAGCTTGTTAAATCTAGCACAAATATGCCATTATCATGCTCTTCTATTTGCAGGAATGATTCCACAAACTTTTTTTTAAACTTCCATGGAGATAGTTGCCTTTATCCATTTTAGGAGGTCTCTAAATAATAAAAAGAGAGAACGATACAAATGTGATCATTACCTTTGATGTATTCCATTAGATTCTCTCTGGTCAGCTTTCATGCTGCACTACAGCATTGCTTGAAAGGTAAATGCTCTTCGTATTTAAAAATAAATTAACAGTGAACTATACTTCAAGTTATACGTCCCCTGGTCTAGTTTTCTATGTACTAACACCTTGTTGTATCCACAGACTCCACTATCCACTTCTCTCTCAAATGCAGTCTTGCTTTATTGCTGACTTTCCCAACAAAAAAGGAGAATGGCAAAAGCCACCATTTTATTTATGTGATATCCCTCTCTCAACAATCTCTTGTGGCATAGTCTTTCTTATCTGACTTTCATAATGTACTGAGACACCTTTTTCTCTTTTAGTGCTTATTAATTTAGTGGTTATTAATCCTTCTAGTCCATCTGGTAAGGTTACCAGCAAATGGGCTGATTAATGCCAGCTGTGGTCATGGTTTCTGTAATACGATAACCTGTCTCCTGGAAACTGAACTGAGTTCACTAAACTTATTTCATATAGCTACAAGACTTATGTGGTAAGAATTTTCAGTCATTACCAGTGTAAGTCTTGTAGACATAGACCTTACTGGGCATGAATTGATTTGCATGCAAGGTTCAACTGTAAAGAAGGATGTGACAAGCTGTGTGCCGGAGATGTCTTTTTGGGGCTAGTTGAGATAAGTAGGAACGCTATGACTTGATGAGCTTGAAATATTGATAAGATGTGGACATAAGCAGCAGACATAAGCTATTGGTCCTTGCATGATCAGTTAACCTGTTGGTCCTTACGTGAACCATATGATGTCCAAACCAATTAGGAATGGTCTACACTACAAAGTTAGGTGAACATAATGTAGCTGTGCATCTGTCTATGCTTAAATTAGTCTCCTGCCGATGTGTTGCTATTACAGGACACTTACAATAATGCACCTTCCCAAATGGCATTGAGTTATGGCCAATGTACTGAGCTTGATGCACCATATGTGTAGACACTGCATTTCTTATTTTGACCCTACAGTCCTCCAGCAGCTTTCCCACAATGCCCAACAGTGACCACTCTAGTCACAATCATGAACTCCACTGCCCAGAGATCAGAAGGCTCCCCATTCCTCTAAAGCCCAATTAATTTTTGAAATGCCTTTTCCTGATTGTCCAGCTTAGCTAGCCCACATAACAGATCTTCATTTTGTGTTCCAGCTATGTTCTTAAGTGGACAGGAGATATTGGATTCCTGGGCCAGTGAGGAGAAGAGTCTATGCAAGCACAGCCACAAACCAACTGTAGAAACATGGACATTTATGAGCTGATTCCAGGAGGGGGTTGCAGGAGAAGGATTACAATAAGGATCAGTAGCAGTGCTGTATGAAAGCAAAGCAATTGTGGTGGGAATATCAGAAGGCCAGGAAGGCCATGCCAACAGCTGATCTTGTGCCAAGCTGCAGATCTGCTGTTTTTACAAAAGAGCTGCATGCTATAGGGGGAAGAGACTCCATCACCACCCCAAACCCATTGTGGATACTTCTGAGCAGCCCGAGCCACAGGCCCCTGGCATGAAGACAAGGAGAAGGTGAAGGAAGAAGAAGAGGAGGATGGCGAGGGGACAGGGAACTGGTGAGAGCAAGAACCTGTTTGCACTGCGATGGAGTCTGTCAGTCTTAGCATTCGAGCCCGGGTGAGGTTGATTCAGGAGAAGGAACTCAGGTAAGTGTGTAATTGTATTTCCCATTTCCTTGAGGACCTGATAGTATTCCTGACTTAACCGGACACAGCTAGAAAATTTTCATTAATTTACCCGTACTACAAGAGGTAGTGTTAGCTGCTTGCTGTTCCTCTGCAGAGTTAGGCAAGGATGGCCCTGTGGAGCAGTTTATGTACACAGGGATGTCCCTTGAATCCTCTTGAGAGCGCTCAATGAAATGTCTCTGGAGGTACTCTGCAATCCTCTCCTGAATGTTTCTAGAGATTGCAGGCTTCTTGCTTCCTCTGTGGTAGGATGTTTTCCCATGCCAGTTAGCGATAACTTCAGCAGGTGCCACTGCAGTACACAGGCCAGCAGCATACTGTCCTTGCTGGTTTTGTAATGCCAGCAGCAGCTGTGAGTGCTGTTCCCCTCAGTAGTGAGACATCAGCTAAAACCATCACCAACTGCTGGAATTCAGAAGCACTGCATTGTGCCCATAGTTTCCCTCCTTATTTCCTTCACCTCTGGCAGGCTGGTGCTGTGCACTAAGCACACCCAAGTAGAAGTGTCAATAGGCATGTCTTGTTTGAGAGCGCAAAGGAAGTTTTGAAACTTAACTTCCACTTTCCATTCTGACTATATTGGCATTGGAAAGTGTGTGTGTGTGTGGCTGCAGCTTTGAAGCCTTGAGGAATGGGTTCCCCCTCGGCACTTGTGGAATATCTTAGCCAGATATAGAGGAGAAAGCAAAGGCCTCGGGATGATTTGTTCAATGAGATTCTGCAAGCCTCTGCTGAATCAGGCTATAAGCAAAGATCCGAATGGCAGATGCTTCAGGCAGCCTGGAGAAGGGACTTTCTCCACTCTTTCCAGCAGGAAAAAGAAAGGGATGCAGCAGGACATAATGTGGCTTCTCTGGCACCAAACACATATGCTGCAGGCTCTTGGGGACATATAGGTTCAGCAATCCTGGGCTCACTTTTCTTTGCAGTCCATGGAGCACTCCATTACAGAACCTTCCTCTCCCACCCCCATCAACATCCCATGTGGTATCAGGGGCCTTCTACTTACCCTAGCACTCCACCGCAGGGGAAATTAAGACAACCACAGCTTCACATACAGCAACTGTGGTTTTCACAGGTCAGTGTATACGAGGTAACATTGACATGAATTTTCATTTCCCTTAATTCTATTCCATTCATTTATACAGTTTTTAATATATTTGCTTGTAAATTAGGGTTCACAACTTATGCTGCAGAGTGCTTAGCCATTCTGAAAGCCCTATCTTACTTGTTACTCTATGCTGACACAACTCAAAGAACAGTGACAAACACAGTGTAATAATCATAAATGTACAGCAAGCACTGCCAAGTTAGTAAGTTCACTGACAATGTTTATACACCAAGCACCACACAGCTCCTAACAGGACTCAAACTAGCAGGGCTAGATTCAGCACAGTACTGGGGCTCACAACACATCACTGTGGCACATTGAAGTGTTCTTTCAAAGCCTCTCTGAGCCGTATAGCTCCACACTATGGTCTTCTAATAGTTCTTGTGTCTTGCTACTAAATTCAATAGGCAGCTGTTCTACCTCTGTTCCCCATCCTGTTGGCAACATTTTCCTTTCACAGATATTATGCAGAATACAGAAGGCTGCTATTGGGATATTTCTTTTCACTGAGATTCAATCTAGAGTGTAAACAATGCCAGTGACCCTCAAACTTTCAAAAGTGCATTAAACTGTTGTTCTGCCCCTGCTCAGCTGGTGCTGTTGAAGTGGCCCCTGTGCAGCTTCATGAGCCAGGGAAGCAACAAGCAAGCTGGGTTCCCCAGGATCACAATGAGCATTTCAACTTTGGCAATGGTAATCCACTGGAGTTGGGGAGGGGAAGGTTCTGCTTATAGCTTTCTGAACAGTTTGGTGTTCTTAAAGAGGTCTAATTGAATGTTTGGATCCAAGAGAACTGAATGAAGTATTTTCCAAGAACTGGATGAGGTATTCTGGATATGCTGAGCGGAAAAGGTCTTGAAGAGAATCCCAACAAGCCCCAGGGCTAGAAGACCTAAAGGGGTGGGGCTTTCTACTACTTGTACTGGGGAGAAGGGGAAAATCCAGCTCGTATCAGCTTAGTTTGCCTGAATCAAAATGTTTACCCATAATTTCACCCACTGAGTTTTGTTGCTTTGGTTGGAATTTTTTTGATGTATATAATAGTACTCATCAAACAGATTAGCTGTAGTTATTTATTCATGGAAAGGCATAGGAATTGTGCAGAGTATACCTAGGTGGACGGGTGACCCTGACCTTGCAAGAAATGGACTCTGGTTGGGTAATGAAGCTCAGTTCTCATCAGAAAAAGGAGAGACAGACTTCCTATGCAGAGTGAACCTGGCTTTTGTTTTTGATATCTGACAAAAGGGTTCCACTAGTCTCGACTGGATTTGAACTGACATCTTGGCAAAAGTCTCTATGCCCTATTCCATTACGAATTCCTTATGCCGAACAGTCCTCCACCTTTTGAAACTACTGTAACAAAAAAAAATATTGATTGCTGGGGTTTTTTGTATGGAAAGAAGAATGAAAAGTTCACAGCACTCCCATCCTCTTTAATTCCCTATTGGTATTTTAGAAACAAGTGAAAGGCCAGTGTGCTTTCTCACACGCTGCTGACTGTGCCATTTTTCAGGCTTGTTCAGGAGCAAACATCCTGCCTTGCACAATGGGGCAAGGATCGAAGGCCATGAAATATCCAGTTTTAGTTGTAGTTTATCTAAGAATGTTCTGCCAGAGGCAGATCATCACTTGACTATCTGTCCACAAGTTTGTAAACTGAATTGTTCATAACTGGCCCCTGCTCTTTGCTGTGTTCCAAAGTGATAATAGTTATACTATAGCACTGGGCAAAATGATGTCATGTTTTTATTAGAGCAGGCCACAATGTGTAGTATGGAAGGCTAGTAACACAATACTGACGTATAGATGATCCAGGTAGCTATGCCTATAGTTAAGGTGGCCCAACATTTCCATTATAAGTCCTTGTTTTCAATTGCTTATAACTGCCAGATTTAAACCATTCAGACTAATAGAGACTAATAGAGATTTTTACTAACGTGTTTCCTTACTTACTTACTTACTTTGTGCACACCATGGCCTGTTTCTAAGCATTGCCCTCAGCTAGTAGCTTCAGTATGACTTTTCAGTGCAGTCTGGGAATTCAGGTGAAGGAGATGCTCAGCCTGTAATATCTATAGAGACTGAATATAACACAAGTAATTCTTTTTCTTTACTGGCAGCTTAGAATGAGAATTAAAAACAAAACAGGAAAACATTAAAACTATAATAAAACATATGGTTTAATCTTGCATCATTGAAACTTTCTTGCCGCTCTATCAACATAATCTCTTCTTTCACCTTGGAGTTGAAATGACAAACTTCTGCCTCTTAAAACAAATGAGTTTTCTTCCATTTGCTTGAATTGTCAGTAGGGAAATAAATTCACTGGGTGAAAGCAGCCTTTGAAGACGACTCCGAATGTGACAAAGTGGGTATTAGCCCATGAAACCTTATGCTCCAATACGTTTGTTAGTCTTTAAAGTGCCACGGGATTCTTTGTCGCTTTTGCAGATCCAGACTAACATGGCTACCGCTCTGATTCATGCCTCCAAATGATTTTTTGCTTTACTGTGATGCTGTGGCACTTAAAGATTCTAATCCTGCAATATGTGTAACTCCCTCAATTTCAATTGAAGTTAGGGTCAGACTCCAAGGGAGTAGGATGGAGACGCACGTGGTCCTGAGTCTTCTGCTGATGCTCCTAGAGTAACTCCATCAAAGTCAGTGAAGTGACATCCAGGTAAAACTGGTGTAATTCAGAGAATGGAGCCCTATGTTTTTAGATGAGTATTACTACAAAAACAAATATTTTGAAAATTCATCATACAATGTATTATTGTTCTGTTCACTAAACATGATGATTATCTAGTTTTGTAGCAATAGTGTCCAAAGCTGAAACCTCCTCTAGCCTTCTCTTTTTGAAATGCTGTAATATCACAGCAGACAGCATTCTGGGAAAGGTGTGGTCCAAAATGCCCTCTCCTCTGCTGTAGTGCATCAAGGAACTAACACCAATAACAAAGACTATCTAGAAGGAGAGGACTGCTCAAACACACTGTTTATAGTAGTGATGGGAGCAGAATTTCACTGCTAAACCTATGTAATCCAAGGACAGCACAAATTGTTGTCATTAGTTTACTCACCTGGCTTCATGTGAAATTGCTCAAGTTATTTTGCAGTGACTGAAACTGAGGGTAGCCTTTAGCTTTAAATGTTAGGTTTAAACCTAATGGAATAATAATTAGATTTCCATTACAATCAAAATGAAATGCCATACAAAAATGGCAGGGCTTAAATGGTAAACAAAAACCCTGGAGGATAATATTTCTGACCTTTATATCCATCCATATGAATACATCATATTTTTATATATTATATTCCTGGAGTCTCAAGGAATGTACATCACTGAAAGTAATGTTTAATGGGATTAGTAATTATACTGAAGACATTTTCACACAGATTACTTGCTTTTAGTAAACATGGAGCTAAAGAATGCAAGGGAAAGAATCAGTTCTATTGTAAGTGAGATGGATGGATTCTGTGGCAACCTTCCATCATTAGCTTTAAAAAAACAGTGTTTTGCTAGTGTTGATAATAAGAATACCAACATGTTAGTAGATGAAACAAAATACATAGCTGTTTTAGCTATTCTAAAGTCAGCAGTTTCCTTTGAAGAATTACAGTGATTCTTGCATATTCATGATAATCTAAGAGTGGCCCCAATTTTGTCATCCTCATATTGTGACTACTCCCATGGTGAGGTACTTCTTAGCATGAATAAGGGTGGAAGAACTGGGCCCTAAATTATTTCCATTGGAAAAGAATCCAAAAGGAGGTGGCATCTACAAAATGAACATACAGTGGAAAGTTGCAATATAACTCAATTTCTCCAGAAGGTTTTAGGCACAGGGCCTGTCCAGGGACTTGGATGATTCATGAGCAATGTTGCAATGTTGTTGCTGCATAGATAGGAAAATCAGCATTACGTCACATAAGTAGGCAAGCTGGGGGGACCCTGCTTCATCCTCTTGTGTGCTGAAGATCAGCTCAGGATGTACTATTGTATTGTAGTATGGTTCTCCTATCAAACTCCTTATTATGAGCACTTTCCAAGGAAATATAAACATCTCAACACAAATGCCTTTCTCTCCTGATGGAATAACTGTGGCTGCAAAAGGACAAGCATGAAGGAAAAAGTGGTTGTGTCAGCCAGAACCAGGACACAAACAATGACCAAACACCATAGAGCAGGCCCAGAGAGAGTGTTGGCATTTATCACTTCTCTGGATATCAAGCAGGAGCCAGTCGTGAGTCAGCTGCATGGGTACCCTGGCCTGCAATAATATCTTTGGGCTGAGGATTCCAAACTACCTTTCAGCTCCACAAGTTTCCATTTTGTTCAGGCTTTGTTTCCCCTTTAGAGAATTTGCCTCTACAATGGGTATGTCTGCACAGACTGCAGCAGTGAGCCTCCCACTGGGCATCCTAGCATCTCTTTATGCTGGTATAGTTCCCAAATGCAAATTAATGCAATTTCAAAGAACTAGATACCTCTGATCCCCAAGGGGCCAATATGACATCTGAGGATGATCAGAACACAAGGGTATCATAGCCACTCACCCTTTCTCCAACTGTGACCCTTCATGTTGCATAGGTAGAGGAGGGAAAATCATTGAGCACCACTCAAGGCTTTCCCTCATGAAGAAGATCCTCCTGTAGTTGGATCCATCGTATTTATGGAAGCTTTTGTGCCAGTGAGCTGGCACAGATATGCTCTGATGCTCGAGTGGATATGATCTAATGCAGTTTACAATCAAATTAGTTTTACCTGTAAATTTAATTAAGTAATGTTTGTAAAATACTTTTGAGCGTGCAAAACACTACATAAATATTCTTATTACTATTTGTATTTGCATTTATTTACATGATTGTTTTCTAAGTGACAAAAATAGAACTATATACAAAATATCATATTACTTCTACTAGTTAAAAAGAGAGAAATCTCTATTTATTAAATGGTCCAGAATGTTGCAGTCATAAGATGATATAAGGCGGCACAAGAATTGTGCATGCGTAATGAGCACCTAAAATTGTTGGAATTATTCCTAAACCTCAATATCAAAGCTGTATCCAGGTCATTCAGTTGACTAAATTATCACTTATATCAGCAATATAAGCATAAGGAGCATAAAATTACAATATCAGAAGGCTAATTAACTGGACAGTGTGGGGTCATAACTTTTAATATGGCATTTGGAACAATAGCTTTCCAATTATGCATTTTTAATCTGTTTTTTTACTGAGCAGAGCTTTTTCCATCTGATAGGTCATGTGGCAAAAACAGTGAAAGCATTGACATTATACTTACCATCCTACAATTCCTTTTGTATAAAGGCTGCATGGAATCTACTCAGTGATTAATTTAAGTATAGAAAAATAAATTCTGCATTATTCTTGCCAGATGAGAAAATGCTAAAGAAACATGTTTATCTACCTATTATGTAGTAGATTAAGGTCTCATCTCAAACCCATTGAAGACAATGGAAACAATCCTATCATCTTTGGCTTTGAGCCAGCTCATCTGTTTGCTAGCAGTCATATAGGGAAGGGCTGCACTGATGCTGTAGTCTCCAAGGGGCAAGTAGTTACAATCATAGAAATGTAGAGCTGGAAGAGACCCAAAGGTCATCTAATCCATCCCCCTTACTGAACCAAGATTAAGTATATGTGAGGGGATCCTACTGGGTGCAGCTTGGGCTTGTGGGACAGCTGTGCCCCCTGAACACTCTCTCCAGCCTGGGCTGTCTCTCAAAATGCCTTGCTGGCGTCCAGTAGCAAAACCTCTCCAGGCAGTGTGATCACTCAGCACATCAGCATGTGAAGCCCCACACCCAGCTATATTGCATGAATGCTCAGAGCCACTCATGATTCACACAGAGAAAGGCACCAGCCCAGTCCCCCTCAGCTCTCAGCACTGTACCCCAGGAATATACCATCTTGCACTGCTCAAGATGGGCAGTGCAAATTTATTAACTGGTTACCACTTCAACAATGGAAAGTGCATTGCAAAACCTCTGCAAAACCTGAGCAGATTTGCCTCACACCTCATACAAAGTCACTGGTAAAGATAAGCAAACAAATGTATTGACTATAGAAGATTTTAAGTGATATTAAGTGATAGGCACAAAGTCAGCGTTAGTGACCAAAAGAAATAAAATGTAAGCATGAAGTCTAAACTGTCAGCTATCTTAGACTGGACAGCAACTAGATTAAGAAGTTTTCCTCACCCCACTGGATATTGTTTGTTTCTTAAACCTGGACCAATCACCTCTGTTGGAGTCTTGTCTTCTCAGTGTCTTAGCTGCTTGCAGCGTAGGTGGGGGCAGGAGATGGGCCCAGCATATAGCTTCTGTGTCTGTTTTATACTCAGTCTGTATCCTTGGAAAACACAAGTCCAGGCATGTCTGGGTGCACTGCTGAGTCTCCAGGTAAGGTGGAGCAATTCCCCTTTCAAACAGTTTTGCAAAACTGTATTATGTCAAAATGGTTAGGTTTTTTTTAATGAAAAGGTCAGATTTTAAATTCAGGCCATTCTTTCTCTCTTTCACCATGAAAGTTACCAGAATGTCCACCTTCAACCTAAGAAACCTTACTGTCCAAAAAACGTTGCCAGAATTTGTTTCTGTGAAAAGTTTCAGTTTCAGCAAAACATATTCCCTCTATCCCTCACAAAAAGCTCTAATTATGAGTCTAAGTATCAGAGGAGTAACCGTGTTAGTCTGTATCCTCAAAAACAATGAAGAGTCGGGTGGCACCTTAAACACTAACATTTATTTGGGCAAAAACCCCACTTCTTCGGATGCATATTAGTATTTCAGGTGCCACCGGACTCCTCATTGTAATTGAGTCTGATACTTATTTATGCATCACTGTATCTGTAAATTTACCTGTCAGATAATTCTTAGTACGGGTACAGCTGTTTGGTCAAAGTATAGTATGAACATTAACTAATGATTCCTTATAAAAGGCCTGTGAATTGGGCACAGTATTAGCAGATGGGAAAACCGAGACAGAAATGTGATGTGACTTGTCCAAGTCCACCCAATGAAGCAATGAGCACTGACTAAGGCCCCAAACTTGCATAGTGTTTTGCATTGGTAGGCTCCTGTGTGCGCACATAATCCCTTGACTTCAGGGGTCCATCCATACAGAGCAGCTTTCTGAATGGCAGAGCGATGATTTTTTTGCTTGATGTAAACATTATCTGAAGTAAATACTTTTACAAAAAGCAGTTGTTTCAACATGACATTAAACTGAACACTAATTTATGATGCCGTTGTTATCCTATTTATATAAATCAATTACATGGCAGATAAAATGGGTGAACAACTCAATTTTCTGCATCCATTCTCTTTGCTGAGACTCTAAACCCCACCCTTGCAGTTCTCAAAACAAAATAAAAAAAAAACACACAATCATTTTAGCATTTCAGTCCAGGTGCTAGACCTCAAAAACTGTGACACTTCACTTGACATTAGAAATTATCAGTAAAACAAATATTCCATTTTATTGTTTGGATCTGGACATGAGATGTTAGTGTGCTGGAATGGGGAAATCAGAAAGCATATATTATACTTTTTGCTGTGCACCAGGGAACTGCCACAGCAAGAATAAATAATTGCACTCAAAGGAATAACCAGGGTAAACCTTCACACTCAGGATCTCTGTATTACTTTTACTTTTTTCTGTAATAACTTAACATGATTTAATAGTACAGAATGGAAAAGAGGAGAGTTCTGCAGGACTAAAGAGAAGATAATCTTTTGGTTCTGTTTGTACCAGGTCCAACGCAATGGGGTCCTGATTCATAATGAGACTTCTAGGTGCTACAGTAATATAAACAATAAAAAATTAACTATGCAGGGGAATGCAGTAGAGAGAAAAACATAAAACCAGGAAAGACCTTGAGCTAAATCTGTACAGTTATCAGATGATGCACTTTGTTAGGAGCGTGTTGCAGTGGAGCTGCTAGTTACAAACCCCTTTTTGTTGTTCTTCAACAAAATGCTGTTTTGTTGAGTCCCAAAAGTCTGGAAATAGAGAGATTGGTGAGGGAGATCTTATCACAATGATACATAAGTTTAATACAGTAAGATCTTCCAAGATATTGTAGGAAATTGTTGTTTCTATCATAGGGAACATTGATTTAGATTTTGCTATGATAATATATAATGTAAAAATGTGAAAAACATTTTCATTCATATTTGCAAATTGTAATCAGCTTGGATCTTTATTATAAATAGGGACCAGTCAGTCAGTCCTGTGATAGAATTTACCAGGAACAGCACCCTCCTCTGCAAAAGGACTGAACAAACTGCAGTCCTGTTTCATATTGTGTATATTGAACAGATATTATCCTCAAAATACAGTGTCTCCTTCTTACTGCCACAAGAGTTTCCCACACTTCTTGTGGCAAGTAGATACTTGTATAAGTGTTTCTACACAGGCTTCTGACATCTGAAAATGAGTAGGTGAGAACTGGCACAAAGATGTACTCAAAGCCAATTTACAGCAGCAGGAGCAGATAAAGATCATGTATCTGATTGAAAACAGGGAGGCAAGTCTATACCTTGCCTTCCATGATGCATTTTAATGTAGGCGGCAAAGAGGACTCTTATTTAGGGATAATCCGTGTGATGTGTTTTGATTTACCTCTCTCTAACTTCTGTAAAACCAGCTGCATGCATTGAACTAAGGATGATTTCTTTCTCTATCTCTGTCTTTAATGTATCCCTCATCCTGATTTCTAGTACAACTTCAGACAAACAAGTGGCATGGTTTGTGGTGTCAGGGGCAATGTTCATGCAGCATTCTATATCTGGCATAGACACTAGCTTTTGTATTTGTCAGCTAACAAGCCAACTGCAACACAACTGTCCTTGCCTTTGCATCCATCTTCTCTCTTTGTTCTCATGAAGAATCAGTCCTTCCTTTTGTCTTTACCAAAGGACCAGTTGTTTGTTTTTATAGCGGTGTTTAGTGGGGGAGATTATTAGGAGGAATATTTTCCAATGTTTCAGAGAAATCATAAAAATAAGAGCTGAAAACAACCTGTTAGGTCATAAGGCCATACCCTATCCAACACCTCTGTGTCCAGTCTTGTAGGACTGAATCCATCCTGTCAATGGACAAATACAGAAGAATGTTAATATGCTGCTGTAGGAATATAGGCCCATAATAGATCTGGGTTTTAAATTGAATTTGGATATTAGCATGAGTGATGGGGCCAAAAGCATGTGAGCAACAAGAGTGAACTCATGAGAAAGAAGGATTTTATTTTTTTTTTTGGTTACTTTTTAGTGACCCTTGGAATATCAGCAGGATTTTCTTTAGGGCTTGGTTTGAGGTAATAAAAATAAAGAAAACATGATTATTTGGTATCAGCAGTAGTAAAAATTATTTTGTTTAGTTTATTTTAAATAGATGCTTAATCCACTAATATGGCAAAGTGAGATAAGAATAAAACCTTGACAAGAACAGGATTCAGTCCTAAACTGCATATTTGGCTTTAGCTAAGGTCCAATAATTAGCAATGACCTCACTTGTTCTAGTGTATAAAAAGCAAGGGCTTTCTAGGGATTTCTTTGTCAGAACTTTTCCTTGCCCCTCTTGAGTCATGGCATGATAGGAAGGTATCACCTAAACCTGATCCTTATTTGCCTATGACCTTTTCCTGGCTTATCCTGCATTTGCTGTTTGACTGATGCTGATGTTTTGCTTATTAATTTGAAACATGCATGGGGCAAGTAGGCAAGCAATTGGGTTATCAGGCTTGCTATGCTAAGGATTTGTTGTATTAATATGAGACCTATTGGAAGTAGTTAAATAAACCCAGTCTTTAGCATAAAAGAGTACAGGCCTGAAGGAATACAAATATGGGTCATGATTGTGCACTTTCATTCTTGGAAGGTAAACAAGAGACTACAAAAGGGACAGCACATGGCAATATTCTGTAAGAGGCAAATTTGGGCTTTTATTTACAGTTAGGTTGCTAGACAAATGGTGAGAAGTTAGACCACATTGACTCATAGGAATAATTAGGAAATGATTTATACAAATGTTTAATATGAATACTTATGGCTAATTCTGGACACTCAGAATGCCACAGGTGGAATAGGAGGAAGCATTGACCATATGATAATTATTAGAGAACCAGAACAAATATGGATATGCATGTGGGATATAAAATGCCACACCTAGTTCCCCTTCCTTGGGTTCTCTCGGGCTCTGAACTGGTGTCAACTGGATCATGGTGGTCTGAAGTTTTTCACTTGTTAATTTTCATCCCTGTATTATCCCCATGTTTTAGAGTGTAAACATGAAATGTGTTTTGTCTGCCTTATTGGGTGCACTGATTGCTTATTTATATATGTTTATGCTGTTTAATTATTATAAGTAGTACAATTATTTGATTTTTTTATCTTATTCTTTACTACTCCACAGCAAGTCACTTCAATCTCTGAAAGAAAAAAGAGGAATTTCTAAGGGAAACTTGTGTGTGGCAGGGCTGGGGTAAACAACCCCTTTAAGGCCCTGCTAAAATGCTAAAAGATCAAGTAGAGAGGCACAGGGACTCAGCAGGGAGCCTAGTTGTAAACCCTAATGAGGGCTAGCTCAAAGCAGCATGCTGAGCCTAGTGGGAACAGCTGGGCTAAGGACTAAGAGGGCTATAAAAACCCTGGGAAAACCTCAGTGGGGAGGCTGGCCTGGGAAGAGACAGGAGGGTTGTTGCCTTACCCACTGCGGGGAGCCTCAAGGTCCCAAACACCCTGGAAAGAGTGTGCGGTGTGATTGTTGTTGGGAGAATTAGGGCTGAATAAGGACACTGTAAATAAAGACACGAAGGTGAAACTGCTGGTGAAGGTGTTGGGACTCTTTATTAAACCAGCCAAACAGAGGCACAAGAGAGTGGAAACCTGTGCAGACTCTGTGACAGTAGCTCATTTTGGGAAAGAATCTGTGATTGATTATTATTAATAATAAACATAAATGTGGCAACTCAGTTGCGTTATTTTTAAGGGCTACATCCTGTTGTAAGTATTTCTGGACAATGCTTATACTGTTATTAGTGTTAGGATATGGAGTAGAAGTGTGTGTATATGCTTATATTGGTATTTTGAATATAACAAAGATCAAGTGGACTTTGGACTAATAAAGGAATGCTTGTGTGGAAAGTGAGTCATGATAACTTTCCTAATAAGTTTATTTAAGGTTTATTTCAAAAGCTAACCAGACTTGGTTTAAGAGCCCAGATAGTGGGGCTTTCTTCACTTCTGGGACTATTCCACTTTCTAGTACATTTTACTTCTCATTTTTTCCTTTAAATTGAGCTGAAACTTTCAATTTCCTAATGTATCATCCCTACATACTTAATATCTGTTTGGTACTATGCTAAATATCCCCTCTTCTTCACCTTTAAATTGTACATAGTAGTTACACTCTTCAGGAATTAGTCATGTCTCTTATGGTTCATATTCAGCCCACTGCATTTACTGTTTTAATCCCTCTTCAGAAATTAATCCCTCCAGTCCCTTAAAAATTTTTGTTGCTCTTTTCTGACTTCTCCACAGTGTGTCTACATCTATTTAGTGATGTAGTGCCTAGAGTAAAATTCAGCATTCTAGATGTATCATCAGTTTGGGTAGAAAAATAATATTCTCCTATCTGGATGCCTTTGTGTAGGGACAGTTTACTACTATATGGGATGCACTAAAATGTCAGCCTCCCTCAAGGTCTTTTCTTACAGGCCTCAATCCCTAGCTGGCTACCTCCATTCACATGAATCTATAGCTGCCTTTCTGCCTGCTGGAAGGCAGGAGGTCAATGGTTTGATTGGTGGGCTAGAATGTAGTGTAACAGAGGCTTAGTTTTTCCTCAGGCAGGGTCTTTTCATTCTCCCCCTGTCTAAGAGCTCCATTCTCTAATATGGTAGTGACTGTGTGTGTATGGAGGGGGTAGGGGTGGGGGACTGCAAATGAAATGATTTGGCTTGCATTGGAGAGTCTAAAGATACTTTCCATTTTTCTTTATCATGGCATTTACAGGCAAAAAGGTACATTGAAATACAACTGCTCTTCCTGATTAGATTAAATATGAGTTTATGCCAGTTATAAAAGTGGTTTTGTTTGTTTTTTTTTTTTTTAAAAAAAAGGCAGATCTGGTCCTGCTAAGCTAATGAGTTATATTCAGTGTAAAATGAAAAAATCATCTAATATCTATGCTAACTTTATGTATTTCTGGGAAACCCTTTGTTGACAAAGGCAGTGGTTTTCACTAGTTATTGGCTTCTGAGAACATGAATACAGGATGTGTATATTTATTAATAATGGACAGACAAATGACATCCTGCAAGAGTTATATTAAGGATGGCATTAAATCATTATGTTGGTTTCTTTTCCTGAGAGCCCATTGTTAGCATATGTAACTAAACAGGTGAAAAATAGTTTGTACTTAAACTATAAGGTGATAAATATGTTTCAGCTCAAAACTAGATCTCTGGTTGCTCAGTGTAGAATTTAAGAGAACCTTAGTATAGGCTACCAGCAATAAGGATTATTTTCTTAGACACCAAATGTTAATTTCCAGTTGGACTCAAACACCTTTTTAATGATAGAATGGACCATTATCATTGTGTGAAATCTATTGGAGAAGTAGAAAGGCAGAACACCTGGGCTTGTTTTTTAGCCTTTCCTCATAGTGTGCAATATTGGAAGGTGCTGCTCAGTCAACCAAAGGTTTTTCACGAAATGGTGTTTTGTTTTTTTTCTATGACAAAAAGTCCATATGTTTTCATGGAAAGCTAAACAAAAGATAGCATTTGGAATGCGTGGCAGGATACTGCTTTTTAAAAATGAAGAGTAATGTGTACATCATTTTATCCAGCAGGTCAATTAATAATCCCAGTTTAATGGACTGTTTCATTTACATTTTTGGTTTAATTCACTTATCTTTTACTTTGTAAATACAGACTGGAAGTGCTGCAGTAAGCCATAACTGTAAATATAACCACATGCCAGGGTAAATGTATACAGTGACAAAAAAGTTAGATTCCAAGGAATACCATTTCAGCATACCCCTAGGCTAATTAAAAGGCTTATTAATTTAGGCTTCTTTTAAGACTTCGTAAAAAATATCTAGCCAAATATAGCTTGCTCCTATGCTGGTAGAAGCAAAAAGGAAGTATTTCCTTTGGTTTGATTGTGACCCTCCAGATTGACACTAGTTTAACTTGCAGTAGAATTTGTCCCACTTCACATGATAAAAGAATTTGTTGCTGACAATAACCCATAATTATTCTATTAAAATTCAGAGCAGTACGTAAAGTCATTTAAAAATCCATTTAGAAGCACACTGGTTATGTCATGAATAAATAGGTAGGACGATGGTTTAAAAAAAAGAGAGAGATCCTCAACAATGCTGAAGAATAAAATTTAAAACTAATTCAAAATTGAACAGAACTGGATTGGGCACACGATAAAGGTTTCAAATCAATGTGTTTATTCTATCCCATTAAAGAATGAATGAAATATTTTAAATATAGAAAACTTGAGTCACCAACCCTAATTGTTTAATACCATGTAAAGTACATGTGGTTTTAGAGACTGTGGCAATATTTGTATTAATCATACTCGCTTAAATGCATCCATGTAATGTAACATGAACTGATAGCAGGGCTCAGTTTTAACTGTGTAGTAGCTGCAGTAATCATATGAGAGTATGTGCTTAATGGTGTTAGGACTACAAATTGAAGTTATGAGGGATGCTTAGGCATCTAAAGTGGCAGTTAGAGTCTATGTCCAATATTTAGGTGCCATTAACATTCCCTTGTCCAGTTGCTGCCTAACTCATAGGTTCCTAAATTCCCAGGGCACCTAAGTTTTCACCGTTAAAGTCCCCCAAGGCACTAAACCTGCAGTTCGATGCATGTCTAAGCCTTTCAGAATTTGCAAATTAAACATTTCCCTGCCATCTTTCCCCTTGGCCTAATCTTGTAGACATTCTCTGTGCACAGCTAGCCCAACACAAAATGACTGGAGAACAAGAAAGGGATGATAGTAGCTGTCTTTATAGCTTTTAGCCCTGTGTCTAGGGCACTCACTCAGGATGTGAGACACCCAGGTTCAATTCTCCCCTCTGCCTATTGTGGGGAAGCAACTGAACATGGATCTCCTTCCTTACAGGAGTGTGGCTTCTGTCACACCCCACTCCTTGGCCTTTTCTAAAGGCTAGTTTAGGAGGCTCAGGATGCTGGCTTTTGAGAATCCCTTTAAGTGCCTAACTCTCCCCGTGCATTGTACAGGGAGCCTGAGTGCCTAACTCAAGGCTGTGAATTCCATTAGGCGGCAGAATGTTCAGCATTACAGAGCTTGAGTCCCCCTTGAGAATTCCATTCATAGTGACAGCTTTCCATAAGCAGTGATCAGGTTTTCAAAAACGTTCACCACTACCCAACATTATTCTCTGAGGAGGCTGTTGGATGCTGATCACGTAAGAAAATCTGACCACTTCATAGTGGTGCCAAAGGCCCAGCCAAAACTGGAAAATAGATTGTATTCAAAAATATGTTTGTGTTACTCTTCTCCTGTGGAGATTAAATAGATCCCTAGAACTTGAGTGCAAGACTTAAAATAATAATAATTAATAAAAACAATCCCAGGATGGTTGGTTCCACTTTGGGACTAGTCCTAGCCAGTACAAGGCATCTTATTTCCTATCCTATGAAGAAACTAGACTTTAAAATTCAACTTTTCTCATAGGTTAGCAACTGAACTTTAAAACAGCTTCAAGTATCGAAAAGAAGGGAGATAAATAAAATTGCAATATTGCTATGTATTCCAAGGCTCACATTCTCTTTCATTTTGGTATGGCATTTTTTTGGATCTCTTAAGGGTTCCTTATAGATCTCTAGTAATATTTATGGAGAAATTCTAATATTCAATCTATACTAGAACCGACTCCTGGAAACTTACACATATGCTGTGGTCTTTATCACCAAAGTCTCTGATTGGCCTATGGTCCTCCCTTTAATGGATTTTATCCTGACAACCCCCTTGAGATGTAGGAGAAACATTATTCCCATTTTACAAGTGAGAAACTTGATATGTTCTAGGAATTATTTTGAGGAAGTTCCTGTGTTACACTGGAAATCAGAGAAAATGATCAGAATATTTCTGTCTGGCCTTGGAATCTTTGTACTAATGCGCAACTCAGTCGCAGGGCAGACACACTGGCTTTCTCAAGGTCTTATTGGCAATCTGTGATTAAACTGGCAAAATAATCCAGATCTCTGTGACCTATCCACTAGGCTGGCTGGGCCACTGCTTCCCGCAGCTCCCATTGGCTGGGAACGGCGAACCGCAGCCACTGGAAGCTGAGCGTGACAATACCTACAGACATTCAGCTCAACAAAGCATCTCACAACCAGCCTGGTGCTTACCCTGAACAAGCCGCGAACCAAGTTTGGAAACCCCTGCACTAGACCACCCTTCCTATTTGAGTAATTCCAAGCTATATGCATGAGTAAGTTGTTTCAAAATAGTGCCCTGGAACTCGTGTCTGTGCATGGCTACTGTCACATAGAGAGAGAAAATACATGTGATTTTTCACTTTCTTTGCTGTTTATACTGCTTGATATATTGTGAACATTGTACAGAGAATAAATGATACATCAGGTTTCACTAGCCTGAAATTGCAAGAATACTGTAAACATGAGCAGTGATACTGTGGTTTTTCTCCTATTCCTGTATTATCTGTTAAACTTATAAAAATGAGTAGCTCTGACTAGCTTTTCCTCACAATCTTTTCATGTTTTTAATAATCCACTGCAATGCCATTATTCTTGTCAATCAAGATGAATCTCCTGAGTTTCTCGGGGCTGTGTGGGGAGGGCATTCCATTTTGTTTCAAGCACATTTTTGTTCTCATTGCTACTTTTTATGCTAAAGCACTTTCACCATTATAACTTGAATAAGAGATGAAAGTCTTGATATGACTTGCAAAGAGAGATGGCAAATGATGAAGAGCGGATGGAATTAATTCTGGGATTGGTCAGACTGCTGTGTTCAGAAGCTGTGAATGTTGCACCAAATGGTTCATCAGGATCTCCGTGGCAGCACTTGTCAGAGAGGTGGACACACTTTACTCATCATTGTCAAACGTTGAATACCTAATTTGTTTTCAATGAGCTTGGGGACTTATTTTAGTTCTGCTGTGCAGAAGAGCGTATTTCTTGTTTCTGAGGGTAAGTTTCTGCACTGTGACCAGCCTCACAACATCTTTAGTATTCTTCCAATGAAGCAACATAACATAAATAAAAGGAGGATTTTTTAAATGTCCTTACATATCACTACGCTTCAGTGAATGTCAAAACCTCTTTACAAGTGCAGAACTAGCTGGCCACTGTCATTCTTTTCAGTGCATGGGGCCATCTGTTTCTCCCTTTGGAAAATCTCTGTCTTCAGGAAAGCAAATTCTGATGGCGTTGGCTATGTCTCTTGCAGATGAACTTTTAATTCTTCAAATTGATTCTGGTCCTATTAAAGTCAATAGAAATTTTGCATTGACTTCAGTTGGGCCAGGATTTAATCCTCATATTTTCACATTTCCAGTAAATTTTCTAAAAGTTTCCACACACAAATTTAATATGAGAGCAATAATATGCAAAATACATGTAATAAGGTATTAAACATTTTATTCGGCTACTGCTCCTCACTATGTTTTCGAAGACATTTGGCATTAACATGACTCAAGTCTCATTAATTCTAAAAATACGTTGAGATATTACGATGTTGGGTGCTATACAAAACTCTAATGTAGATACTTAGGGTTTAACTGTGGAAGCCTGACTCATGTTGGTAAACTCTTATTCCAAGTACCATTGAGGCCAATTAACCTATTCATGTGATTCAGCAAAAAAGGAGGTTACACAATGTAGCTTATAAAAATGTGATGGCCATTTTAGGTAAGTAAATTACTTTTTATTCTGACATCCTACCTGTCTAATTCAGAAATAACTCCATTGAAGTAAATGGAATTATGCAAAGCATAACAAAAAAAGGAGATCAGAATAAGGCTCTATATTCTCTCTGATCTCTTGGCCTTTCCAAAGAAACTGCAACGTATACTTCCCGCCATTAGTTAACTCTTGTTCTCTTCTCCCCCTTGTCCTCTCCCTGCACTATCCCAGTTAGACCAGTTGGTATGTGAATAAACCCCCACAATGCTTTGCTTTTTCAGACACTTCTTCACTGGTGTTTTACTATGTATTTTACTATTTATAGGCTCAGTTTTGCTCTTTTTACAGTCCCATTGAAATCAGTTCGGCTGTGTAAGGATGACTGCCATATTAGGCTGTCTATTGAAGTTTTCCCTTGCTACTTCATGCTACCCTTTACTGGTATTGGTATAAATAAATAAATTTTCAGCTGAATGAGAGTTTGCAATGCCTCTCTTTGAGAAAACTAGCTACTTTAAATGTTTCTTCATTATTTCAGGGGTTCACCAAATGATCTGTAAAGAATTTCCCTGGGAAAATTAAAAATGCATGCTTTCAGTAAGAGCAGCATTTCTAAAACAATGACAGTGCAGTGTCAGCCTTATTATAAATTTAATCTTGGGAACTAGGCTGATGGCATGGTATGGTAGCATACAGAAGGTAATAAGCGTTTGGTTATGGAAAGAGATTGATCAAGCAGGGCTAAACAGGATAATGTCATAATGGAGAGTCTTTTAATTAGTGTTAGGTGAAAATTCTTAGCTCCATGTGAATGAGCTAAGATTGAGTTGAATGAGCTAAGATTGAGTCAAATGAGCCATTTCAAATGTTTCACAGCTACAGGAGATTTAGCTTGAGCCAGTCTATCCTTTTGGTTTATTTTCTTATTGGATGAAACATATTAAATAGTTGTTTGAGTTTCATAGGTTGGAAGGGTAAAATATATTATATGACTGACAGATTGTTGGCTTTAACAGAACAAATACTCACAAGTATATGGATGGTCTCAATCTGGTTCTTAGTGGACATCACAAAAACACCAGCAGAGCTGGCAGGTTTGTTAGCGGTTTCAGCTAAGAAATAAAGAGGCATGAATTGGTCTTCATCCCTAGAAGTGGTTCACCTAGGTCAAGACTGAGGCACATTGGGGAAGTTTGCTGCTGCCCATTCTGTACATGTTCTGTAGATGAAACAAAGCTGTCCTTCCAGAATCTGGACCTGGCACTGTAAAGGAAGTCCAGTATTCAGTTATGCATATGACTGATAAGCATATCTGTTTCTTATTACTGGAAAATGAGACATGTCCGTTATCATTAGTGATGGCTGAAATGTTAGAATATTCTATCTCAAAAACAAACAAAAAAAAACTCATACAAAGTGCTGTCACTTTAAAAGTTTGACAGACTTGAAGCTGTGCTAAGCTCTAGATTTGTGCCTGCTATTTTAGCTTTGTTACTAAAAATGAATGACTCACTCTGGTTGTGTGAGCCTGCAGCACAAGGAGATTAAATAAAAAATTCCTGGTCTCCCTTAAGTTGATCCTACAAGGGTGCGATAAGTAGTGTAGGAGTACTAGATTCAATCACTTCAAGTTTAAATCAAGATTTCAGCAGATTCACCTGGCTCTGATGTAGCTCTGGTGGCATGTAGAATGGACTTACATCTTGAATGGTCACTTGCAAGTCTTCTTTCAGCAAAAGTCAGTATGGGAGGATTTATGCTTCCTATGTCCCTCATAATTGCATTTTACAACCTCATTTGTGGTTGGCCTCATGATCAACTTCCTTCCTATTCTATTCCATCACTGATTGATTATGATCATTCTGACAGGCCCTCTTGACTGCTTGCTCAAGACATTTCTTTTTTTCTATTACCCATTTCCTCTTCTCTTCACTGACTTCACTCTGCACTGCACCTCTTTGTTTCTCTGTCATAATTTGATGGTATCATGGGTTATTCAATGTTACTTTTTGCATTCTGTTTAGTCCCAGTTATTATCTGTGATTAGAATCCCAGAATGAAGATCCCTCTTTCTCCATGGTAGACAATTGGTCATCTGATATAAAATATTTGTTGGAAATCACCACCATCTAACTATTAGTGATCACTTCATCATGAAGGATATCAACACTGAAGTGTTTTGATGCAGTCAGAGGTGGCTATAAGGTTTTTGCTGCCCCAAGCACAGAAGTTCCGCCGCACGCCTGCGGGAGGTCTGGGGTACCGCGAATTTGGTGGTGTTTCTGCAGAAGGTCCATGGGTCCCACTGCGTCGACATCCTGCCCCCGAAATGCCATCGAATTCACGGCAGCCGCTTGGAGCGCTGGTGCCTGGAGCCGGCCCTGGATGCAGGAGATACCTGTCTCTAGAATGTTATTAAATGGAACATCATTGTTGCTATTAGGATTCCATGAGCAGATTCCAGAGCAGGATCAAAATTGTTAAATACACGTACAGCCTGGATTTGTTTATTCAAGGGTTCCCAACTAGAATGTGATCCAAGGCTCCATAGTTACTTGATGGACATCAAAATGGATACATATGGCAATTTTTGTGCTGAAACCAGGTAGCCATTAAAACTAGACCGTATGTGGATGTACACAACTATCTATCCTCTCTTTCAGTAAGCTGTATGGTTTCAGTACTAATCCAAATCCAAAATTTGAACCAAATTCTATCATGGCCAATTCTTGTGTTCATATCTCCTAAAATGACCATATGAAGTTAGGCTAATGAACTAGAAACAATGTGATCTAACATGGAATAAAAAGCATCTTTTTCAGCATCAAGTCATACATCATGTGGCGCATATGCACTAAAAACTACTGCATGTCCTACCTTCAGACTGAAAATGGCAGCTATCAGGCATGTGAATAAACCTGCCAAGTCACTAGTGCAGATTGTACACCTGGGGACAAAACCAGGGTAACACCAGCATGCTCATCAGATGCATCACAGGTATGCAATAGTCAAAGGGTCTAACCACTACAAGTCAGAGCTGTTTTGTTGTTCAAATTCCACCATCTCTTCTGCACTCCGCATATATCAACATAAATCTTTTCAACTCTTCATCCAAGAGAGTTATTTTTCAGATGGCTCTTACTGACCAAACATTCCATGATCCCATCTACAGATACTACCATCACTGAAGAAGCAGATATTCCATCTTTATATGAGTGCTTCCCCCTATTTCTGGTTTATAGAAGAGCCATCAAACTTCTCTGCAGGTAGAAGTTTTAGATGAATTCTGAAATTTGGTTCTGTCATGAATAGCTGATGAAACTGCCAAAGCAGATGAATCAAGACTGGATGTCTTTCAGAAGGTGTTCTATCTCAGACAGAATTTATGGCCCTGATTCAGGAATCGCTTGGTGAAATTCTCTGGTTTGTCAGACAAGGTGATCTAGGGGTTCCATCTGTCTTTAAAATCAGAAAAAAACTAAGTGAGGATATAGAAATGAAAAATCATGATGTTATAAGACACAAAGTTTGATCAAATCTTTTTTTAATTAAAATTTGCCAGGACTCATAAGATTTCTCCAGGTATTTGCAGGACAAATACTGCCTGCGTATGAGATATGGTAGGTTTTTAGCCTTTTGAACTTACTCATTGTAATGACATGTAAGAGAAACATTTTAGTAAGGATGTCTATTGACCTTGAGCAATTCACTCATTCTCTGTGTAGCTCATTTTCCTCATCTCTAAAACAGGAACAATAGTACTTGAATAATCTCGCTAATGTGTGAGGCAAAGTTCATTGGGTCAAATGCTGAAATCCTTGCTCTTGAATGTCAATGCAAGTTTTGTCTATGTAAAACCCGAATAAAATATTGGGAGCTGTCCCATTATTTGCTTTGATATAAGGTTGGGTTTTTTTAAGTGTAGACATTACAAAATATTATGTATAGAAATATTTATTGTAGTTATAAAACAAATGACTTTATCCAATCTTATTTAATGGCTGTGTGATGTGGGAAGAAAAAAATACTTAGAGTAGTAATCCTAATTCCTAGAGGAAACTTGGTCTGACCTATTTTAAAAAAAAAAATTAAGGAAGATGTTCTGACTTAATGAATCAGAACCAAAGATTCAGTTTTGAGCCTGTTTCTACACCTACAATTAACTTAAAAGTTAAGATCACACACACCCCCGAAAAACAAAAACAACGCCCCCCCCCACCAGTTCTGTACTATAGTACAGTAGCTGAATATTTAAGTTATACTACAAGGAGGCTTTCATATTGGGGGGTAGAATCTAGCCATAATATCTAGCTTCAGTTAATGGTCATGATGACAAGAAATGTGTAGTTATTGATTATTACAGAACTGTAGCAATACTGGAAAAAGTTAAAAGTTTGTGAGAGTGGATAAGCGACCCTAGAGTGTAGAAGTGAAATCTGGAGGGATGCCACATTGCTGTAAATCAAACAGTAGACTCTCTTGAAAGATGCTTTTTGAAAGCATGTATACTCTTGTAATTGCATGAAATGACCCTAAGGAAATCCCATTACACTGCCATCACCTTGGGACCAAAAACCCATGTCATACAGACTGCCTTCTGTTTCCTTCTGTTTCATAAAATCCTATTTTTCAGACTGCACCAGCCTCTGTGCTGTTATAATTCTTGCATTTTTTTAAAATAACACTTGCATTTTCCAAGTTAATAGCTATCTTTCTATTACATATATTTAAGCAACAAAGTATCTTGTGTTTGAAGTGAAAAAATGTGTGAACTCTTAGCCTCAAAGTTTTCTATGAATCTGACCTTGATAAAATAATGTATTTGTCTTTTTTTCATTTTCCAAAGAAAAATGATTGTTTTTACATTACCAGAAGACTATGACTCCTGCTAAATATTTCCGATTAGAATTGACAGGTGTCCTGTAATTCTTTTCTGTAGTCTGTCAGCTAATCTATAGTTTATCAGATATTGTAATCTTTGGAATTTTATTATCAAGCTAACACAGTTAAAGGAAAGGACAATGCCCGGGATCAACATAATGTCTCACTCATTTGTGACTTAGATAAAATCAAATAGTTATTTTATATTCGCAGTTAAAGAATATCTATAAAGAACATTTATAAAAAGGTAAAATCAAATAATTTAAAAGACCAAGTGCACTCTATATAGGATCTCCTGGTAGTTGGGCTCCTAAAACAACCCATCAATGACACTTTTATGTTTAACATTTTGTCAATATTCCACTAAAAGGCCAGCCTTTTTCTACTGATTTTGCATAGAAAACACTATTTACTAGGAGGGTGGTGAAGCACTGGAATATGTTACCTAGGGAGGGGGTGGAATCTCCATCCTTAGAGATTTTTAAGGCCTGGCTTCACAAAGCCCTGGCTGGGATGATTTAGTTGGTGCTGGTCCTGCTTTAAGTAGGGGATTGGACTAGATGACCTCTTGAGGGCTCTTCCAACTCTAATATTCTATGATCAGCACAGGGTAGCGTGGAAGAATTACTTCTCATGTCTTGCTTACAACTAACTAATGTAACTGCTAATACATCCCAGAATGATGTTCACTTTTTTTGAAATAGCGTTACACTGTTGACTCCTATTTAGCTTGTGATCAACTTTAACCCCAGATCCCTTTCCGTAGTACTCCTTCCTGGGCAGTCATTTCCCATTTTATGTGTGTGCAATTAATTGTTCCTTCTTAAGTGCAGTACTTTGCATTTGTCCTTATTGTGTTTCATTCTGTTTACTCCAGACCATTTCTCCAGTTGTCCAGATCATTTTGAATTTTAATTTTATACTCCAAAATACTTGCAATCCCTCCCAGCTTGCTATTGTCAACAAACTTTAAAAGTGTACTTTCTATGCCATTATCTAAATAATTAATAAAGATATTGACAGAACCAGACCCAGGACCTATCCCTGAAAAGGCCCCATTTGATATGAAACTTCTACCTTGACTGTGAACCACTGATAATGCTTTGGGAATGGTTTTCCAACCAGTTATGCACCTACTTTACAGTAGCTCCATCTATGCTATATTTCCCTAGTCGAGTGCCCTGTGCAAGAGAATCCGGTGTGTACTGGTTAATCCAGGCCTCCCTGGCATAACTCCATTGATTTCAAGGGAAGAGCTAAGTAACTTAAAACAACTCTGGATATAGTATTATGATTCGCTATTCACTCCCCCAAAAACCCCATTAGATGATGTGTGCCTTGAATCTTTCTTAAATTTTCTTTAATTTACTTTTATCATCCAAAAAGTATGTTCATTACACCCTTGTAGAATTGCACTAAAATAATCAATAGACTGTACTCTCTCTGTGATAGTAGATATTTATCTCTAGCTGTGTTGCCACAAGAGAGTCCTTTGTTGCCATTTCCCTCTTTTTCCTTTCACCAGATGATGCTACAGTGCTGGATTCCACATCTCTGGTGCCTGAGGATTTAAAATTGTGTCATGATCTCCTGAGATGAATGGCAGATAGATATTCGGGCTGAACACCCATAGACTAGTGGAAATTCTACAGTCCTCAACTCCTGGCAGATCACTATCCCTATAAATGAAGTGATATTACAGCCTGCCAAGCCTCTGTGGAATATCCCAGCATCTTTAATATCCAGAACAAACATACTGATAAGAAGTGTAATGTCCCCATTCAAGGTATTGAATGTTTTTTTTCTCACACCCAGCTCCTGATTCTCTTGTTGCGATGCTGGCAAACAATAAATTATGGCAAGGCAGTTGGTGACCAAGATGTCTTTGCAGTCAGCACTGTGTGTGGCAGAAGCTTCATCCAGACTTATGGCTTCAGTTGTAATAATGAGAAAAGCCTCATGGTTACAAACGCCCAGCATAGCTCCTGAGGTCCAAGAGAACATAGAGAACTTAACTTCTGGTGGTTAGTTTTTCCTTTCTGGAAAAATAAAACTGATGAGGCGTTGAATTCTTTTAAGAACACTCATATTATTTTGCAGTCACTGGGGGTTTATATTTGACCACAGAGATGTCATTATGAGGGGCACAACATCACGAGAAACACTGTTCTCAGTGTTACTTCTAACAGTCATCATACCCTGAGAGGCATCCAGACTTCCCAGAAATGTGGGGGAAGACCTTCTGGAACAATTTTAATTAACCACCTCCTCCACCTTCCATCAGGCAGTCTATCTGACTTTCTTGTCAAAAGCAGCATAGCAGTTGTGAACTTATTGATCATGTCTCTACAGTTCTAGAGTGCTTTAGAAACAATAACTCAGACAAATTGGTTCTAAGTACAATGGCATTTGATTATGACATCCAATTTGTGTTTATTCCTTCCTCCTCCTCTCCTTTCCCATCCCTTTTCAGGGACCTTATTCTTCAGCAAGTCCAGACTCTGTGTGCTCTGAGCCCTTCAAGGAAGATTCCTCATCATCATTTAGGAAGGAGATTCTGATCCCCAAGTCCAAGGGAGGCATGAGACCTATCCTCAATCTCTGTGGTCTCAACAAATACACCAAATGAATGAAATTCCTCGTGGTTAGCCTGGCTGCTGTTCTCCCCACGTTTTTTCACGATGAATGGTTTGCTGCTCTCGATCTTCAGAATGCCTACTTCCATGTGGTGATTTCCCCAGCTCTCAGAGAATTTCTGAGATTTGTAGGGGCAAGTCAGCATTATCAATACACAGTGCTCACTTTTGTCCTGTCCTCAGTCCCACTGGGTTTACCAATGCATGACTGTAGTGGCAGCCCATCTCAGGAAAATGGGAATCCACATTTTTCCTTACCTGGATGATTGGTTACTGAGGGGCAACTCCAACAATGAGGTTCTCTTCCATGGTACCAGGCTGGGGTTGCCATGTGGAGGGGAAGAGCAATGAAAGCCTCTCTTGGTGAATAATGAGCATTGAAGGGGAATTTGTAGATAAGTTATGAGTTACACTCAATGGGGAGGTCTACACAGCAGCTGGGAGGTGTAATTCTCATCTTGGATAGATGTAGTTCTCCTCAAAATAGTGTCTAAAAATAGCAGTGTGATATCAGTGTCATGGGCAGCGGCTCAGCTAGCCACCTGCACAGAGTCCTGTTCGATCCTCAACAAATGTGGGCATTTAGTCCCAGCTGCCCCCCATGCCACTGTGGACACATTGATATTTTTAGTGAGCTGATTCACTTTCTATCTATCTATCCTCCCAGCGCACGTGTAGACGTACCCAGTATGGTTTGCTCACCTGTACGCCCTTGCATGGACTATTGAAATGGGAAGAGAAGCCACTGCGTGGTGAGTGGGGCTTCAGCTTCAATATGGAGTGAGAAGTACGCTGTACAATGGATAGTGGTGAAGTAGTGTAGTTCTCCTTTTGGAACACAGAGACAAATCAAATTCTTATTCCAAGTTGCAATTTGGTCTCTGATTTGTTCCTTAAGCAGAGAAACTACATCCTCTCCTTTACTCGGGTTTAATGGTAAGTCCATCATCTCTAGTCTTCATTGTTTTTACAATCAGCACTGCATCACATTATTTTGTTTTGGGGTTTTTTGCTTGTGTAACTTAAGTTGTTTGGCTATCAACAGTGACAACAGCTCATTAGTTATAACTTAATATATGGGAGTTGATTGCTTTCTCCTCATCTAGAGAAACAATATCCTGTATATGTTAAAACAATTTTGAGGGAAAATATTAAATACAGACAGTGCACACAAAGAAATCTATTGATTTCATGATAGACTGGAACAGGTCCAAGGGAGATTTTTTTACATTAGTCTTTACCATATATACTTACTTTGAAAAAGATACTAGGTGAGAATGGATAGAGCCTGGGGTCAGAGATGTGGCAAATAGGATAGGGTGTAATTATGTATTCAAATGACAAAGTAACTGTCTCTGAACAGAACTGTGGGCTTATTCCTAATTATGTATACTCCTAAATTTTCCCAGCTCAGATAACAGATTTCTCAGTTTCCTCTTCTAATGAACGTGCTGTTTCCTTAATCATCATCATTTCCCTAAATCAGATAGTATATGAGCAAGTAATTTCAAATGATCAAAATATCCCACAGTGCAGCATGGAGTAGGGAAACAAATTGATAAATGTGCTGTTCATTCAACAAAATTAGAGGAAACAAAGGATGGGGGCTAGATGGATTCAAAATCAACACCATTGCATTTTGTTTATAGTGAACAAAAATAGCCCCTTCCACAACTGAATACCCTTGACACTTGGTGTTCAAAATCTAGGATGAAATCCTTTCCCCAGTGAAGTCAATGAGAATTTTGCTGTTGACTTCAACAGGGCCAGGATTTTACACCTGGATTCCAAATTTTGCCACGTAGAGCTCTCTCTGTTTTATTGCTGTACTTTATGCTTTAAAACAATAATCCAAAACCTATGTATAACAAAGGAAAGTAACGAGGAAGAAAGTCAGAACTGCCTTGTGATATGGTGTTATTAAGATGTGTCTTAAATTCTGAGCCAAACATCAACCAGGCTCTGATATTGTTTTCCCAATAATTCAAGCAAAACCTCCCTTTCCTTCCCATTTTGAGGCAAACTCTTCTTTGGATCCAGTTATGAAGTATAGAACTAGTTCAGGAAGCCTCCAGAGAACTTATCTATAAATGAATTTACAATCCAATGAATGTAACTGCTATCTAAAAGCAAATGATCACTATACAAATGATGCTACATACGATAGTATAGACTGGATGTTTTGGATTCTGACAAAGGACCATTATGCCTCAGTATTTATGTGTACACAGGAGAGAAGTGAGTTTAGATTGGAGATTCTCAAAATACATCAACATTTGCCACAGCAAACAGTTGGAAGATGTTCTAAACCATCTGCTTGAAAAGCATTTACAGTGTACAGGACAGGAGTGGAGGATTACAGTCAAAAGGAGAAAAATACCTATTGTCTTTACTCATCCCCACGTTCGCACTCTCTCTCTCTCTCACTTTTCACTCAACAATATGTTCCATCATTATCCCAAAGGTATCACCCCTAAAAACAAGAAGGGTAACTCAGTCTCTTCCTGACCTCAGCCAGTGGCCAGTCCAGTTTGGTGCATGGACTTTAGAAACATAAAACATAAACCAGAAATGAGGCCCAGGGCTATTGAGCCCTGATCTGTATGTGCTATTTTTATTGCTTTGAGTTATCTATTTCCTTTGACCTATCAGGAGAAGATAAAAGGACTGGGCATGTTTAGTCTTGAGAAGAGAAGACTTAGTGGGGATCTGATAACAGTCTTCAAATATGCTAAGGGCTGTTACATAGAGGATAGTGATCAATTATTCTTCATGAGCAATGAAGGTAGAACAAGAAACAATGGGGTTAATTTGTAGCAAGGGAGATTTAGATTAGATACTTGAAAGCTTTGCCTAATGATAAGGATGGCTTTGGTGCGGTATGATATGGTATTGCCCTTCTTACTTCTGCGCTGCTGCCTTCAGAGCTGGGAGGCCGGAGAGTGGAAGCTGCTGACTGAGGGCCCAGCTCTGCAGACAGCAGCACAGAAATAAAGGTGGCAGTATCGTACCATGCCATCCTTACTTCTGCACTGCTGCTTGTGGTGACTCTGCCTTTAGAGCTGGGCTCTCAGCCAACAGCCACCACTCTCCAGCTACCCAGCTCTGAAGGCAACATCACAGACAGCAGCAGCACAGAAGTAAGAGTAGCAGAACCACAGTGCCCCCTACAATAACCACCCGACAACTCCTTTTTGGGTCAGGATCCCTACAATTACAACACCATGAAATATCAAATTGAAATAGCTGAAATCATGAAATTTATGTTTTAAAATCCCATGACTGTGAAATTGACCAAAATGGACCGTGAATTTGGTAGGGCCCTATTTATAAATAATTATAAGTGACATTTATAAAAAGTAATATTTTATGCAATATTTGTGGTATTTTTCCATTTATTTATGTGCTAATCCATAAAACATGGCAATCCACAGTGTGAATAGTGGTCATTATTATGTATTTTTGAGGTTCTACTATAAGGTCACTCATCAGAACCAAAATTCTTTGTTTCTTTTAGATCAGGGGTGGGCAAACTACGGCTTGCGGGCAAGATTCGGTCCCTTAGGGCTGCATTCATGGCCCTGCATACAATTTCCTTTGGCTGGTGCAACCACTAGGCAAACTAGGCAGCTGCTTAGTGCAATCATCAATGAAACAGAAAGGATGAATTGTGCTGCTGCTGCACAGGCAGATTTAAAGTGACCAGTGCTTGCTAAGAGGAAAAACAGCAGTGTCTTCTGAGGGAACCAGGGAACCTGGAAGCGATATTCATCTGAAGTCTTATCATTGCAGAGGAAAAGGTATTAGCTTACCCGAAAGGAGAAGGAAAAAAGAGTTTGGGTGGACAGTACTCACTTCACTCTTCCCAACTGTCATAAAGAGATTCTGTGGTAGGTAAGAGTATCTTGAAGGAGATACTGAAACAAGACCGTAAGATTAAGGATACATGCGGTTCTCAGACAGAGCACAAAACCGGTCCAGACAGAGTAATTTTTCAGGGGGTAATCGAGAAGCTATGATCAAAATCAGGATGTGAATTTGTGTGTGAGATGCGTTGACCTGCTGAACTAGTGGTAGGATCATTTAATCCAAGAAAAATCATCATTTATATGATTTTTTTAAAATGTACTGAATTAAAATAATTCATACGAGATTGAATTTTGATATAAAGCGGTTTTATGGAAATTGTTTGAAAAGTGAGAAACCTATATGGCTGAATCAGAATATGTGAATGGAAGGAAATAATTACTACCCAGTAGAAAAGAGAGGACTGAGGAGTTTGTTACAGAGTGATGCTGACGTCTTATTATGACTGGGGGCATAGGTGGTCAAGTGTAATGGTTAGAGTCCAGTGCCAAGTCAAAGGTCAGAGTTGGAGACAGCATCAGATGCCAAAAGTCAGAGCCAGCATGAAGATAGGAACAAGGAATGCCACAGGAAAGCAGGAACTGGGAACAGGCATCTGTGAGAATGAGAACCCAAGCAGGCAGGAATGCAGGAGTCAGGTAAGAAAAAGGAGTCCATAATAGCGGTGAGCCAGAGATTCCTCTGATTGCTCAACTTCCCGAGTCTCTTCCTGGTTTAATAGAGCTCCTCATCCAGCCAGGGTGCTGGATGTTCCCCCGCAATGAGGGGCTTTGGGCGTGAGACCCTTTGCAAGCTAGCACTTGCTTCGTTCCCTTTTCCAGTTGCTCAGGTGAGCGGCTGGGTGGCAGTTGTGACCGAGCACTACCTGGATACCCATTGCCCCAGGTTCAAAGCTTGCAATCCTTCATGCCTCTCCCTTATGGAATATTACCTATGCTAAAATACAGAACTGAATATGTGTGCAATGTACTTGAATATATAGTTTTTAGCTTCTTAACATGTTAGGTTACACGTTCCATCACTAGGTGGGAGTATTGCTTATATCTGCTCCACTAGAAGAGAGAGCCATTTATACCAGCATACTCATTACCAAATAACATTGAGCCAAGTCTTGAAAGGCAAACTTCAATTAAGGCTAATGGGAGTTTGCCTGAGTAGTTCAGGACTAAGCCATTGTGTGTGTGTATTTATTATTAGAATGCTAAACCTAGCAGATTAAAACACACCACTGTATCTGATTCCTGTCATGCCCCTAATACATTCCCTCCTAAAATTCCTTTGTGCTGATCCTGCAGCGTGCTGAATACACTCAGTTGCTATTGATGCCAAGAGAACTTAAGGTACTTAGCACCTCTCAATATCCAGCCTTATGTAAGGAGATGTAATAATCTCTTGTTCCTTACTGAAGGGGAAAAAATTTCCCTTGGAGTACATGTATAAGTGAAAGAGCTTTAGCTCTCCAGCAATATTGCACAAGCAAACACAATTCAGGCAAGATAGAGTATTTTTGCTATGCCTGAACAGAAATCCCTTTCTGAGCGTCACAAATTTACCCATTTGCACATCAGATGTTCTGCAGCTTTTCTCCAGGAAGCTGTCGTACACTTTATAGTGTATGGATCTCCATCCCTTTGTGTTCAGTTCAGGATCATATCAGAGCCTCCCCGCTGAACATGGAAAATGATAGAATGTTTCTTCCAATATGAATGATATTATCTTCAATTATAGCCATTCACAAATAGTTACCAGCCAACTACACCCAAATCAGGTCAGGGGCTGAGAAACATTGATGAGCATAATGGAGAATAGAAATTAATCCAGTTTTACAAACTGATGATTTTAGTTTCTTTTGAGTACAGTACGTGCTTTTCTCTTTATTGGATTCCTTTTCTTCTCATTTTGCTTCCTCCCCTCCTTTCCTTTGTTCTTCTCTCTGATTTCCTTTTTTTTTTTTTTTTTTTTACTTTTTCAAAATCAATCAGAGTTTGCACCTAAACATTAGGGTTGCTTGTGCACATTAGCAAACTCCGCTTTCTGAGATACTTATTTCCAGAATACCTCTTTATCTTGATGCTGGGGTTAGAACCGGGTGATTTTTGTTTTCAGATGAACAGTTTATTCACCAAAAAAATCCAATTTCAGCTTAACCGAAATGATTTGCAAATTTTGGATGAATTCAGAAAATAATTTTGTCTAATAAAAGATGTTTTAAGAAAAAAATTCATTTCAAAGTAGTGTTTTATTTAAACAGTTATATTTATTTCAAGAAATAAAAACATATGGTAAATAAACTCCCCCTGAAAACAAACTTAAAAAAAAAGAAGAAAATTTAATGTCAGGTAAAACGTGATGTTTTGTTCAACCAAAAACAAAGTTTTGTGGGTTTTTTTGGTTTGGTTGGTTTGTGTTTTGGCAAGAAAAAGTGAACTTTCCATTTCAGGTCAACCTGAAACAATGTTTTTTCCATTTTGGTTCAGCCCTGAACTGAAAAATTAATTTGCTCAGCTGTAAGTGGGGGAAGCAAGGAAAGAAGGAAGACCTCAACTGAAAGTAGACTTTTAGAACTCATATTCATTGGACCTTCATTACTGTGCTCACAAAATATGGCATAGTTAGACTTTCAATGACCAAGTTTGAACATATGCTTGATCATTTACAAGTTTGTCTTGTATGTAGCTACATAACAGTTATGACTTTTCCTTTTCTCTGCAATGTACCTTTTTGTCTCGAGGAGTCTGCTGCCTCTTGCGTGTGGCTGCCATTTCTCCCTTAAATCTCTCTATTCAGTACTTATGCAGTTTGTTAAAGGGGAGAGACATGATAAAAAAGATTATTTAGACTAAAAGAATGTGGTCCTCTTTGTGTATGGAAAACACCATATTTGTGTGTTGTCATAGGGTCATGCACAACATTTAAGACATTTTTCAAATTGTAATGAACTTGTTGAAGCAAGAAAACGAGAGAGCACACTGTTTTCTAGTGCCGTAAGTTATAAGCCATAATGACTTTGTAGGGTTGGTTGATATTTTTTGCCAAAAGTGAAACCCATCTTTTGAATTCAATACCTTTACTATCATCTATCTTGTAGTTTTATGGATCTATTTGATCAGGGTTGGTTGCCATAGCCTCTTCTGACCTTCCAATAGCTTTTCTCAATTACAGAAGTACATTAAGCTTGTATATTGCTGATGATTTCCACAATCAGCCAAACTCTTGGTACATGCTGAACCAACTAAAGTAAAAGAGGAATACAATAAAATATAAAACCAAAGCAGCAGGTTTTTGCAAGGGGAAAAGTTAGATTGTGAATGTTCTAACAGTTGCTGACATTTGTAGAATAAACCAGTGATCACTATCTGTAACAGACATAATAAATACATAGACATTGAGCCCTTGTCTGTGTATTAAACATTAATTGTTCTATTCAAAAGAATCAGTTAGAGAAAATGTAACTCCCCAGCTTACAAGATGGGTCCCAATGCTATTCCAGGGTTTCTTTGTCCTCCCACCAATATGCTGTTTTAAAGTGACAGGTCTGACATTCACCTCTGCTTCATTTTGTTTCCTTCTTTTCATGTTGATTTTTAAAATTGGATTTGAAATTTGATTTTTGAATTCTCTGTGATAATGTACAGTAAATCTTTACAAAAATGAGTGCCTCTTTTTTTCAGATTATGGTATGAAGAACAAAGTAGTTTCCACTTTCTTCCACCTCTTACTCCAATGTTGCAGAACTATATTTTCAGATTGAGTTTTCTATTTATCAGCAGTATTTCTCCCCCTTTGGTATGGGCAGGATGTGATGGGATGTGGTCCCCACACTTGCCCTGCAAGAGCTGAATTAGGGCAGGTGGGTTCAATCAGCTAATTAGGCTGCAAATACAGGAGCTTTAGGCTGGAGGCACCTCACTTGTGAGGGACAGGTGGAGCTTCTACAAAAGACAGGAATAGGAAGCAGAGGAGGCAAAAGGGAGAATTCTGTAGTTGCTCCTTGGGAGACAGGAGGGGGTAGCAGAGATGAGTTGTCTAAAGTTACTCCATGGGAGGAAAGCGTGTAGAAACTGGCAAACCCACAGAAGACAGGAAAGCCAGGAAAATGGAAACAGCTAAGAGAAAGACAGCAAGAAGCAGCGAATGGACATTAGCTGCTGTATAGAGGGTCCCTGAGCTAGAACCCAGAGTAGAGGGTGGGCTTAAGTTTCCCTGCCAACTGCCTTGGGAGTGGAACAGTGAGGCAGCGAATTGGAAGACAGTCTGAGACAACTGGAGAGTTAGAACCTTGATGCACTCTCCCCTCCTCCCGCCCACCACCGGTAGGAGAAACCACAATATTGACCTAGCCAGAGGGCTGAGTCATAGAGAGGATGCTGTGGTTCCTGGAACAGGCGAGGGGCTGTAGAGGAGACACTAAGGTGTTGGCCTGATTGAGCTAATCCCCCAAACCACCAGGAGGTGGCGCCATCCACCAGTGAGTAGAGCAACCCTGTCACACAGGGATACCGATTTTTTATGCAAGTCCGTTTCCTAAACCATCCATGAAAAATAACTGAGCTTGTTTCGCCTTTAAATCCCTCTATACACAGTCCTACAATACAGAGACTAAAAAGAGTGTTCTTATTATTGTAGGCTCAAATCATGGCAGTTAGCCACCGGCCTGTGTATAGAGGCAGTGCAGCGACTTACTCCTTCTATTGCACCTGTGAATGCAAGAGCAGGCAGCACTGAGTATCATAGTCTTCATGTTGCAGCCTGCACTTCCTAGTGTAGCAACCTCACTCATGCCACTGGTGCTGTGAGGGAAACGGACCATAGCCCTGACCCTGTGGGATGGTTTGTTCCTCTTTATATACCAAGAAAGCAGCCCCAGTACTTCCCTGAGCATAGGAAGTGTTGTTATGACTGATTCTTGTGTGGGTTATGCATGAAAGGGAGGGCCCTTGCTTGTTCGCACCCCCTGTGCATCCCCCTGAAAATGTCACAAATTGGTCTTTAAATTGCAAGAACTCCAGGAACACTTTTTATTAATGTTAAGGAAAACTGCAGTTTCCCTGCTTAATCCTTACGGCTAGACTGTGATAGGCCCTTCCATGTGTGTGCAGGCAAGAAAGGTGCAAGTAGACTTGTTCCCTTGTGTAGCTCACTGAGGATATTTCTACATTGCAATTGGATACCCGTGGCTGGCCCATGACAGTTGATTTTGGCTAAGAGTCTTGGGTTAAGGGGCTGTTTAATTGTAGTGTAGAAGTCTGGGCTCAGGCTACAACCTGAGCTCTACTTTGGAGGGTCCTAGAGCCCAGGCTCCAGTCCAAGCCCAAATCTCTCTGGAGACAGTGGGCTTGGTAATTTTTGAGAGTGTCCAGTGACAGAAGATGGTTACTACAAGGGAAGGTTCTTCAAGGAGGCTTGAAGTTTGGGATGTATCTAAGGTTAACCTGCAAAGCAAGGATAGAGTCCTGAGGAGGGTGCATGAGTTGTTAGAAGGTTGGTGTGTACTAAAGCTGATGTCCAGCTAGCACAAGATATGCTTCCTCATGCTGGAGGTAAGGACTAACAAGGTTACCCATAGTTTTGGGTGCCCTGAAAAAGCATCCCACAAAGGGAGAGGTTGAGGGTTAAGGATCTGGGGATTCCCCACGAATTAGATATCCCCCATAGAGCATAGAACTGGGTTCCACTGTAGTTCTCTATTCACCATCCATCAATGGATGTCTTGATTCTCTTTTCTACTCTGGGACTGCAGTAGTGTCCATAGAGCAGATCCTTTGGCTCCATGCCATGGGGGGAAGAATTTTTACCATCCTTCCAAGAACCAGCGCAGCCACCAGGCTGAACATTATCCCTCTTTAAGATTAAACACAGTAGTTAATGTTATTTTCATGTGGCTTATTCTTTGCTAAATGTGGTTTTTATTTTTTGCCATACCATAAAATGTATGTGGCGATATACGGTAGCTGATGTACAGCACATGAAATGGCCTATTTATGTCCTTTGATTAAATCACAGTTAATGTGGCATGAAATGTCATGTCTGGATGTCTTTAGTGCACAGGCCATATTATAATTACCATTAACTTTGATTCATGAAAAGTACATCCATTAAACTTGTAAATAGGTCATTTCGCATTTTTATAGGGTTTCACAATGGAAGGGCAGACACAATCATAGTTGCTGTACAGCACTGCTATCCCATGCTTCTATAATCAATACATTGCACAAACAGGGACCTTTAAACATGTTTCTAGCCAGATACCAGCACTGATCTTTTTTTTTAAAAAAAAAAGAAAAAACAGCAAATCATTTCCTTCTAATATTTTTTTTTAAAAAAAGTAGTTTAAGCTCTAGAAAAAGCTATTACATAATTTCTTCATAAAACAGCAGTGGAATGCAAGTTATGATGAATCAGCAAGCTTCTCTATACCACTGCAGAACTTTTGTTTTATGCTGTCCTTATAGAATACCTGTTAAGTTGAGGGTTTTTTTGAAAGTAAAAATTAATAAGGCCTCTCGCTGAGAAATACAGAATGGGCAGATCTTTGTTACAAATGTCTTGTTGCTATGGAGGAATGAAAAGCAAATGAGCAGAAAAGAAATCACCTCTGTCAGCTTCTGTATCTCATTTAGTTGTGAGATCTGAGAGAAAGGGACATTCTCCGGAACATGGCTGTAAAGGCATAAAGAAAATCTGTTAAGTGCGTACATACAATCAGGGGTGGACTAGCTAATTCACAGACTTGCTAAAAGCACAATAAAAAACATATGGATATTCCTGTTCTCCCTACCCTCCACCCCTGACAGTCGCAACCCCCTTCCTTTCCAGCCTCTCAGGGCAGCCACGCATTTTAAAGGCTAATGTTGGGTGCTCATAGGCAGGCTGTTTTCCTACCCTCTCTTGATTTTAACGAGAGAATTCTCCATGTCAGGTGCTGCTTCCTGATAGTCAGGCCTCATGGTCAGAAGGTCAAAGCTGGAAATAGGGTTGGGATTGGGCCAAGAGTATCACTGTAACCAAGATCTGGGCACAGGCTGGGATCAGAATTGAGATGAGAATCTGTAAACAAACCAAAATTGTACAGTAGCTGGGGTCCAGTTGCAGGCCAAAGGTCATTGTTTGAGGGGTAGGGAGGAGGCAAGGTTGGAGCCAGTCAGTAACCAGGGCTGAAGCAATGTTAGACTAGGGCAAGGACAAGACTGGAACAAAGCTCGGGCAAAGCTGGGACAGGAACAAGAACTAGAACAGGAGCAGGTTGGGATTCGAAAGAGTTGGTGCATTGCGTGGCAGCAGGAAGATTCCTGGTCAGGTACAGGTATGTTGTACAGACTGATCTGCAGCTGTGGTGGAGTTGGGGAAATACCTGAGCTAGGAGGAGATAGGGGAGTTATCTGATCCAGGCTCCATTCAGAGAGAGGTTGCTGCTACAAGCCTGAAGGCTGAGTCACTGACTACCTGAGTGGTGATTAATTGCAGATCTATTAGAAGGGCACCTGAGTGAGTAGCACTAATTTGGCCGTGGGTTTGCCTAACTTGAGGCCAAACCCAGCTTTAATTTTAAAGAAAGAAGTGAGCATCTAGCATTTGTGGCTAGGACACCATGCCTAAAAATTAAGGATTATGCACAGTTCACTTTACAGCTACCTAGGGTGATCCATAGCCACTCACTCCTCAGTTTTCTAGTGAGGACTCTGTCTGGGCCAAAGTACAGCTTGGGGGAAGGGGGCTGCTTTTTTTGGATCTATCACAAGCTCAGTCTTGCTGTTGGGTGGCTGTCTGCAACTGACCTTACCTCTCTGCTGAGCAGCCAACATGGCCACAAGGAAAGGCAGTATGAGACTCAGCTTGGTCTAGTGGACCAAGCACAGAACTGAGATCAAAGTATTCCTCTTTAATATGCAGACAGGCATTGTTGGATAACAGCAGCATATAACTCAAATTATTTCTCATAAGCTGCTGGAGGTAGGAAACAAAGCTGAGTTAGTGACTTACAAAAGTATTGAGAGGCAGTGCTTAACTGTAAGCACTATTTAATGTCTGAGTATAACAAACAGTCTCACAAATGGCCAGGTTCTGAAAGTTTTTATCAACAGTATTTGGACAATTTGTATAATTTATGTGATACACAGGGATGATGAGTGTTTTATTTCATAGGCAGTTTTATAGGTGGTCATTTTTTTTTTTTTTATGGAACAGTTTTCCAGAACAGAAAATTCAGTTTTGTCTAAATCAAAATGTTTCATAGATGTGTGTTAACTTCAGGGGCATTTCGAGGAGGAAAATTTCAAAATGATTCAGTTTGGCTTCCTTTTTTTGCTAGAGTCACTTTTGTTTTAACAATGTTGAAGCATTTTGTTTTGATTCTTTTATAATATATGAAATACTAAAATGAAATGTTTTGACTTTATTTAAACGAAATATCTTGATTTTTCCAAATATATTTTTTTTTCAGAATTTCCATTCCATAGGGAATAAATAAATCCCAGAGAGGATGAAAATTCAGGTTGTTTGTGGTATTTCCCTACATGGAAAGGAGGAAAGCTAGAGGAAAGGAATATTAAATATCTAGAAATAAGAACTGCAGCTGTATATTTTGATGAACTTGTATTTTTTACATTTAGGCTTGATCCTGAAATCTTTACACCAGTCAAATTCTTACTGATGTTAATAGGAAGTTTTTTGCATGACAAGGATGGCAGCGTTTGGTCTTATGTGTATTATAAACTTGCAACTAAAATGGTCAGGTGCTGAGGAAGCTTCTTGCAACTTACTGTGTTCTGAAGTTTACTTCAACATTCTTTTAGTTCTGAAGAAAAATTGGCTGTGATGAAAAATGGCGGTGGTGGTGGGGAATTATTGACTGAAATGAAGGGGAGGCATGCAATTATAAATTTAGTTAAAACAAACCAACATCTGGTCAATGTACCAAATAACCAAGGTGGCAGGGAATTCAGCACATTTGTATTCTATAACATCTAACATTTCCTGCAAAACCAACTATGCTGCTTTACTTTATCAATGCAAGTTTCCTTTTTGTCATCTTTTTATATTTAACATACAATGGAGGCAAATACCTTTTAAAGATGTGATTGTGATAAATATGAGGTCATGCAGAAGCTGTATAAATCCTGAAGTCACCACTGAGTTTTTACTCTTTCAAAACTTCTACTGCATTTAATGGAAGTTTTACCTTGCCAAAAATTGGTTCAGATTCAATTTATCCACAGTAGAAAGAGTACAATTAAACAACTAGTGCAGCCTTGATTCTTAATTCTAGCTAGCTAATATTTAAGGAGGGATGAGTAATGACTTCAGGATACAGCCCTTGTAGAGTAGTACCTCACATAAGAGAACAAGGATACAAAGCCAGCTATAGACCTCACAGCAATGGAATGTATTCCTAATTTGCATCAAATGTGCACCAGAGGGGAAAATACAGTTGTGATGAATGAGTTTCTGTAGTCACCATTTATTCATTGAAAAGGGGCAGTTGTGTATCTGTGATATTAAAATAGAGTCCCTAAATATTTCTGGTAATTTAAATAATATTGAGGAGGAAAATAGAGTAAACCTTAAATAATATAAAACGGGGGAAATTGAACAACTTGGGTCATGGGATGATAAGACAAGATCATTAACAAAATGTCTCTTCTATATATTAATTAAGGAAAATCCCAGAAATGGGGTAAGTTTTGGACGCTAACTTGTGAGTATTATGTTAGAGCAAGGGTGGGCAAACTTTTTGGCCCGAGGGCCACACTAGGGTTCAAAATTGTGTGGAGGGCCAAAGGCCTGGCCCCCATCCGACCCCCACCCACTTCCTGCCCCCAAACTGCCCCCCTCAAAACTCCTGACCCATCCAACCCCCACTTCCTTGTCCCTTGATCACCCCCTCCAGAGACCCCCCACTCTAACTGTCCCCCAGGACCCTATCCCCCATCTAGCCACCCTGCTCTCTGTTCCCTGACTGCCCCCTCAGAAGACCCCCCTCAGGAGACCCGCCCACCCTAACCACCCCCCCCCAATTTTAGCCCCCCATCCAACCTACCATAACCACCATGCCCATCTAACCACTCCACCTCACCCCACCCCACCTGCTTACCTTCTGAGCCGGGTGCCGGGCCCCGCGGCTCGCAGCACTCAGCCTGGGCTCCGGGCTGGGAGCGCGGGGCCCCTTGGTCTGCCCCGTTCGGCCCTATCCGCAGCTCGTGAGCGCAGGCCCCGCGGCTTGCAGCGGTCGGCCCGGCACCCCGGGCTGGGAGCGCGGGGCGCGGTGTTGGCCATGGGCCCGCTGTCCCGGGCTCCGGGTGGCTTCTGGCTGCAGCCCGCTGTCCAGGGTGCGCCAGCCCCGTTCTCAGAGTGGCGCGCCCAGCAGGCCATGGGTCCGCTGTCCCGAGCGGCGCACCCAGCGAGCAGCTGGCTGCGCTCTCCGGGGCACTCTCAGAGCGCCCTGCCCAGGAGAGCGGGACCACTGGTCCCGCTTCCCAGCAGGAGCTCGCAAGCCTGATAAAAACGGCTCGTGGGCCACAAGTGGCCCGCAGGCCGTAGTTTGCTCACCCCTGCGTTAGAGAGTGATGATTGCACTCTAGTCAAGTAATCACTGAAGGGTAAAAGTGCGTGCATGGGGGAGTGGGTTGACAGTAAAGTACTTATACTGGACACTATTGTTCCAGTCTCTTGTCCTGTAATACAGTAAAACTGTTTCTGTGTAGCAGATGAGAATCAGAGGGGTAGCAGTGTTAGTCTGGAATTGCAGAAGTGACAAAGAGTCCTGTGGCACCGCAAAGACTAATACTTTAGTTAGTCTTTAAGGTGCCACAGGACTCTTTGTCACTTATGTAGCAGATGTGGCTTGAGAAAACCCTGCTCCGGTTTTGAAGCTTATGTTCTCTGACAATATTGGCTATGGAGATTTTAGAAACCAGGTTGCTTTATTGACCTAGTGATTTGCAGTCATTCTGCCTAATTTATCTAGATAGGTTATATAAAATAGTTTAGATTATCTTCTAGTTCATGGTCTCCAATCTCTGTAGGCATTAATCACCTCAGACTCATCACCTTCTGATCTGATTTAATTCCCAGAATACTGCCTTCCAGTTTACAGCTTCTTGATGTGTCTTGATGAACACACCTGAACAGTGTGGGCAGTGACTGAGTTTGTACCAAGCTCTCTTCTGCAGAGTTTTGTTGATAATGAAAATGTGGAATCTTAAGACTAACTATAAAGTAAAGGACTTAAAATCTGTGGGTGAATTTATTCATTTTCTTTCTTTTTAAATGAGTTTCTCAGTGTTTCTGGAAATCACAGCATTCTTTTGTCAATACCAGTGCCACCTGCAGTATAGTGCATAGCAGGAGTAGGAGAAGATATCAGCACAACTCAACTAAAATATGTAAGTGCTCTTTATTTAAACATTTCAAGGTTCTGTGCATAAAAGCTCAATAAAAAAATCTTTAAAGATAATGTACTGTTTTGCAGGAAGACTATACAAAGGAGGGAAGCAAGTGTGGAGTCATGACCTTGACTCTCGCTATGACACCAGGTAGTGAATTGCCTTCTTGAGTAGTCTGTGAAAGCAAAGAATTACTTGACTAGAAATGATATGGTACGGATCATAGGAGTTTAGCTTCATCTACTTCATTCCAGAGAAAGAGGCATTTACTCCAATGAGGGGTGAAGGTTGTGGTGAATATGGTGACAGCCATGAATGGGTTTATAAATATAAGGTGATTGTTGCTAGCTGCATGTGGAAACAATGTCCTGAGAGGAAGAATAATGTTTTAGTTAAAGGCACTGGGATTCAGAAGATCTGTTGTTTTTCTTTACTCTTGCTAAACTACAGATTTCTTATTATTATCTTGAGCAAGTCACTTCATCTTTCGGTACCACTGTCCCTCCTCTGTAAAATGTGGATAACACCTCCTTATCTGACAGTAGTAATGCAAGATGAATTAATTAATATTTGTGAGCCATTGGGCACTACAGTGATAGGGACTATAGAAAAGTCTATAAATGTATATATTATGCTGTCGAGCAGTTAATACATTTTTGTTTAGACGATCACAATTAATTTTAGAGCATTTCAAATTTACAGTGTGTTTTACAAACAGAATCAGATGTTCCCTTTCTTGATGAGTGTTTAAATGCTATAGTGATCGGTGCCTTGGAAATGTCATCAACTGGTTAAAAATTTGCAACCTGCTATCCAATTGAGAGCTTTTGTAGATGGACAGACTGTCTCATACTTACTCACATTTGTACACAATTTCCTTTAAATTCTGTGCCTGATCATCCCTAGTACCTTGCATATTGGGTAACCATTTATTTGTGCACAGTGGGTAAAAAAACCTACCATTCTGACCATCTCCAGACTTCACGAAAATGGAGAGATGGCTCCTAATTTTGCAACTGGCCACCTTTGTAATCGGCTCAAACAACAGCAGACCTGAATTTTGTAATCCAGGCTGCTTTCATCTTTGAATATATATAGCCATATATTCCACTGAGGTGCGTGCATGTCCAGGGGATCAGAGCCAGAGAATTTTGCCTAGCAGTACCTGTGAGAGAGGGACACTCGGACCTTTTGGCCATAGCTCTTCCCCAGCTATGTGAGGTGGCACTACCCAGATCCCTTTAGCCATAGGTGGTAGGAAGGAGCTAAAGTCAGAGCTCTGTGTGGTTCTTAACCTCACAGTCTCTCACTATTTTAGTTTATTTTTTCTAGTTGTACACAGTTAGCAATAACCTTATCGTAGGTTAGATTTAGTGTTAGTTATGTTTAGTTAAGTATTGTCTTATGATTCCTTCACTAGGGTATGACCATTGTCTGTCACATGGGAGAGCAATTCCCAGCAACCATCCCCGCACATAGCGTGTGCTCTGCTTACACAAAGTCTGCACCAAGGACTGGTGTGTGATATAGGTCATTCGTGACACAGACTCAAGTGGGGGCGAAGGAACTTTGCGTGAAGCAGCACCTGCTCAAACAGATTGCATGGCCTGCTTCGACACAGAGACCTTTGTTGAATCAGAGGTTGCCCTCAGGTTCCGGAAGTGTTGCTGCTTCATGCTCTGGAGCTGGTGCCTCTGAAGAGATGTGATTCTCCCATGAAGTGTGCCAAGGAAAAGATTCCATATGGCCAATCAAAACCATTCTAGGTCTTGTGGGGACTCTTTTGTCTCCCCCAGCAGGAGGATGGACCAGTATGATGCAAATGCCAGAGTTCGGGGTGGTGCAAGCACCTCTAAAAACTCCCCAGTGCATTGCAGGGAGATACTGTTCACTCTGGATCTGGTCCTTGGCTGTCCATTGAGTCCAGTACCAATGAGGGTACTGGCTGCTTCCATGCTGGTGGTGTACCAGGCAGCAGTGGACCTCCTCTGCCTTTCTGTCCAAACCTCTCTTGGTCCAGAATTTCACTAGGGCTATGTTGTTTATAGCCCCATTGGCTAGATAGGCTCTTGAACCTTTGGGTCTCTTGGCACCATACCCCAATGTTCCCTGTCCACAGTTTGTGGAAGCAGAGCCAATACCAGACTTGCTTAAGGGACCTCCTTGTCCCTGAGGACCTCCTTCGTCCCATTGCATTCAGCACCACCAGTGTTACTGTTGTGGCTCTTACTGCCCTCCACATTGGCACTGTCTGTTGCCAGGGCAGCAGGAATCTTTAATCCATTCTAGGTTCAGGCATCAAGTGAGCCTTCCCTGTGCAGAGCCTATGCAGCTGCCTCTTCTAGCTCCATCAGTCCAAGAATGGGAGCCCGCCCTGATTCAGTTAACTGCCTCTTCTTCATCCTGGGATAATTCAACAGTGCCTGACTCTCTTCCTCTCCTTCAGTACCAGAGGATCTCAAGGTCCATCAGAAGCTTTTGTGTCGTATGGCTGCTTCCCTGGGCATTCAGGTGGAGTTTCTGGAGGAGAATACCCATAAATTGTTAGATATCCTACAAGCATCTTCCCCTGGAAGAATCAGCTCCCTATTAATGATGTCTTCCTACACTCTGCTAAGGTTCTCTGGACTAGGATGGCTTCAGTAATACCTACCACAAAGCACATGGAGAATTGCACATGGAGAATTCTTCTGTTGCGGGTACTTGAGGTTGGTTTGGGGTTTTTTTTGTTTTTTTGGGAGGGCAGGGGGTTACTCACATCTTCCCCCAAATTCCCTGGTCATAACTACGGTGAATGATAGACCCCATCAGAACAGATTTAAGTCCTCTTCCAAGGATAAGGACTCCCAATGGTTGGACTAGATGGATAGGAAGATTTACACCTCCCCTTCTTTGCAGATGTGCTTTGCTAACCAGCAGGCATTACTGTTTGACTTTGTGACCTGGGTGGCTGCCTGAAAATTCCAGAGAGGAATTTTGAACATTCATCACTGAATACTGCTTAGTGGCCAACACATCATTGCACACTGGACATGCACGCTGGACGTTGCAGACACTCCAACCAGAGTGATGGCCTCAGCGGTGACCATGAGAAGGGAATCCTGGCTACAGATTTTGGGCATTGCTCCAGATGAATAGCTGGCCATAAAGGATTTTCTCTTCAATGGCTGAGTGCTATTTTCAGACAGGACTAATCACTCTGCTCTCCTTCAAGGATTCTAGAGCTACTTTATGTTCCCTGGGGCTGTATACATGGGCAGTGCTGAGGTGCCACTATGGAGGGCAACAGCAGCAGCAATATCATATGCAACACACCTTTGGAACAGCATTTTTTCCCTTGAGACAGTGGGACTACACCAGAAAAGGGGATGTGGATCCTAGAGCAGGAGGCAGTCAGGACTTAGGTTTGGTCAGTTGACATGCCTGCTCCCTTATGTCCCCTCACAAATGCCCATTTTGATTCTTTGGTCCAGAGCAATGGTCCGGCCATCACTCCCTTTGCTGTGCCTCCATTCAGGGACAGGTTGAATTGCTTTTACAGTGTTTGGGGATCGATTATAACCAATAGCTTCATCCTAAGCATTATCTGATTGGGCTATGCTATCCAGATCCTCTCCACTCCTCCCCATTCTCCCTCCTGATCCCTCTTCAGGGACCTCCTCACAAGATACTGCTCCTTGAGCAGGTCCATTCTTATTGACTCTGGGAGCAGTAGAGAAAATTCCTCTGGAACACCACAGTCAGAGCTTTTATTCATAGTCCTTTTTGGTTCCCAAATCCAAAGGATGAGTAAGATCTACTCTTAAAGTCCACAACCTCAATGAATATATCAGATACATGAGGTTTCAAATGGTCAACCTGTCATTTACTCTCCCCAAGTTGACTCAGAATGACTGGTTTGCTACTCTGGATGTACAGGATGTATATTTCCATGTGGCAATTCTCCAAAGCCACAAGATTTCTCGTTTGTCATGGCAAACTGTAATCTTCAGTACATGGTTCTCCCTTTGTCAGTCTTCCACATCCTGGGTCTTTACCTAATGTATGGGCATATTGATGGTGTACCTCAGGAAGAAGTCCAGATATAGGAAGACATAAGAACGGACATGTTGCATCAAACCAGAGGTCCATCTAGTTCAGTATCCTGTCTTCTGGAAGGTACCAGGTGCCCCAGAAAGAAGGAACAGAAGAGGTAATCATGAAGTGATCCATCTCCTGTTGCCCATTCCCAGGTTCGGACAAGCAGAGTCTAGGGACACCATCTCTGCCTACCCAATGGCTACCAGCCATTGATTAACCTATCCTCCTTGAATTTATCTAGTTCTATTTTTAACCCAGTTATAGACTTGGCCTTCACAACATCCTCTGGCAAAGAGTTCCACAGGTTGACTGTGCATTGTGTGAAGTAATACTTCCTTTTGTTTGTTTTAAACCTGCCGCCTATGGATTTCAACTGGATACCAAGGGACAGGTCCAAATAAGAAGTTCTTTTCACATATGCATTACACTGCACTTACTCACTTGTCTGGCTTTCATCGAAAATGCAGGAAAGTCAACGATGGTCCGTGCTTAGAAAATTGAGTTTAGGTGGGAGACTCTGAGTTTTTGAGAGCATTTTTGCTGACCAATCATTTGCAGACAATTTATTGCCTTTGTCTCAGTCTGCAGTCTCAAACTTCCGTAACGGTTTGCATATGTCTGAGGCTCTTGGTTCACATGTCCACGTGGATGCAGGTGGTTCAATTTGCCCTCTTCAACTGTGGCTCAGGACAGTTTACCATCTGACTCTTCACTCCTTGGACATGTTGGTCTGCCTCCCTCCAGAGGAACGTATGTCAAGAAATTCTTTTGCATGGCTCTTAGCAATCTGGGCTGTTAAGGAGCACACCGGGGGTTGCCGGAGGTTCAGGGACTGTGGTCCAAGCTGGAAGCTTCACTGCATATCCTGTGACATAGCCAGAACCTCCAGGACATCTGCAATGCTTGTCATATTTTCCTGGACTGTATCAAGTGTTCAAAAGATCATATTTACCATATCATACACCTGTGATATATTATGTGAACAGGCAAGTGGGGGCGGGGCACACACCAGCGTGCTCTGCCAAGAAGCAGTCAGTCTGTGGCAGTTCAGCATCAAAGAGGTTATCATAGCAATAGCCAATCACTTGCCCAGGGTACAGAATCTTCTTATAGTCCATATCAGATGGAATTTTTCCTGATTCACAAGTGATCTCTGAAGCCCTGTGTTCTGCAAGTCCTCTGCTGCTTGGGACATCCTGATAATAGACCTGTTAGCTACAAGGGAAAACAGGAAATATCATCTGCTCTCCACTTCAGGGTGCCTCAGTCTGAGCTCCCTGACTGATGTCTTCTATCTCAGCTGGCAATCTCTTCTCCTGTACACTTTTCCCCCAGTCCTGCTAGTTCCACAGGTTATCCTCAGACTGAAAGCTCATTGGGCCAAAGTCATCCTCATAGCCCCAGCATGGTCGAGTCAGAGTTGGTTTCCTGACCTTCTTACACTACCAATTTAGCCTCCCATATTCCTTCCTCTCCGTCCTAACATACCCTCACAATCTGGTCGCACCTTGCATTCTGCATTTAGCTCTCTGCATGTCATGGTGTGCCTGCTCCATGGCTGAATGAAGAGGAAGAACAATGTTTGGTGACTGTTTGACGAGTTCTACTCAGTAGTGGAAAATCGTCTACCATGATGGCGTATTCGACGAAGTGGAAACATTTTTCAGTGTGTTCACTGGCCTGTGGCATTTAACCAATGCTGGCTAGTATCCAGCATCTTCTGTCATTGGGCCTGCTACTTAGCTCATTGAAGACCCATCTAGTGGCATTCACATACTTCCGTCCATCCATTCATGGGTGATTGTTTTCCAATGCCATGGTGGTATTCTTGAAAGGAATGCTTCGTCTCCATCCTCCTGTGCCCTTGTGGGACGTTAACATGGTCTTAGGCACTCTGATGGGACTTCTATTCAAGCTTCTGGCATCCTGCCCCTTTCCTCTGTTGTAAAAACTGCTTTCCTGGTGGCAATAACATCTGTGAGGAGAGTGAGAGTTGCAGGCATTGATGGCAGAGCCTCCTTACACACAGTTATCCAAAGACAAAGCAACATTGCAGCTGCTGCTGAAACTTTTTGTCTAAAGGTTTGTTTCATTTAAAACAGGTGGTATATTTGCCTGATGTTTTGAGTTTTTTGTTTTTGTTTTGTTTGTTTGTTTCCTCCCTAAGCCATACTCCAGAGGAGCAGAATCTTCACACATTACACTGTTTGGCCTTTTATCAGGACAGGACTAAATCATTTCAGGCTTCACCTCACCTGTTCGTGCTGTATGCAGACTGTATGAAGGTACTGGACTATCTGTGAGTGAATAACTTCCTGCATCAAGATGGCTTACAAAACAGCTTTGGCCATAGATGGAGGAGAGTATGTAGGGATAACATATTAAAGTATTAAAAATAATTCCGCAAGTGAAAGTGACTCCCCATAATTTGTTCCCCACAACGGAAGTCTACATAGTATAATTTTGTTAAGTAAAAGTAGCTTAATAAGTGTTTAGATTTATTATTATTATTATTATTTGTTAAGATTGTTAAATGTTTAAATTTATTATTATTGCCCTTTTAAAATATAATTTGTTAATATTAGGTCATGTAACTTAAAATTGTACTATGTAGCCAAAAACGGCTCCCCTCTCTCTGTCCCAGGGCACGCTCAATCTTTTACAAGTAGCTACTTGAAATTGACATTGCAGCAATACATTGTAACAATGCATTGTCAAGCCACTAACTCCGCTCTGGGAGCCAAGCCCTGTAATTAATTAAGGGCATTGTTACACAATTAACGCCAGTTCTCTTCAAAGCATTGTAAACCAATTAACCCTAATCGCAAAGTAAAACATTGTAACTATAACAGTAACTAACTTAGCACTCAAAAAAAAAAGTGTTTTAAAAAATGCCACCCAGAAACTTTTATAACTTTTTGTAACTATTGTATGTGTAAAATTATTATTATACAAAATACTGTATGTGAAACATTAATTAGAAAATGTATGTAAGAAAAAAAGTGCTTAAACAATAAATGAATGGTTTAAGAGGTTCCAGCCTAAAAATGCAGCATCAAAGGGCTAAAGAAGGCGTCAGGTGTCAGTGCAACCAAAAGGTGTCAAGTAAAAAAAAACTGGAGACTGGAGGTCCACCCTATAAAATCACTGACGAGCACCTGGCAGCCACCCTGAAAACATCAGCATGACGCAGCAATTCCCATAGACTGGCACAGGAAAAAAAATCCTATAAAGACTAAACCAAAAGACTATGAAGTCAAAGTCCAAGGTTCTGCTGCCAGCCTACCAGAAGCTTCAGATGCGCATCTGATCAGGACTTCACTCCCCACTACCATCACCTGTGTATAAAATACCTGGCCAGTATTCTGTCACAGCAACTTCCAGGCTGGTAACTATAACAATTACCCAGAACCTAAATAAATAAATAAATAAAGGTGTGTGTGTGTGTGTGTGTGTGATATATATATATAGTGTGTGTGTGTGTATAAGGGTTAAGTAGTAATAGAAATAAGTAGTTAAACAACGTTGTTTGCTTCTATCTTTTCTTTATTCTTTATTATTATCTTTACAATAAATGTGGCTTTTTGCCTTATCCCCCTCATAAAATCCTGCTTGCTTCTATTGGTATAACAGGGCTATGGCCATGAGGTGTGAGTCCTGCCCCTTTACGGGCACTGCAGCTCCAGTGCACTAGGCACACACACACCAAAGTGGAATACATGCCTCAATCATCTCTTGAAGATCAACAGTTATCGTAAGTAACCATTTCTTCCACTTCAAAGTGGAACAGTAGTCAAGATACCTCAAGAGTTTTAGAAAAATGCTGTTCCCCACCTAATTTGTCATTCATTCACATCCAGGAAGTCCAGACTGAAAGCAGGCTATGAATTTAAATATCTTGCATCACAGCGCAATGGTTAACTAAGTTGACCTATTTAGAAATTTCATTTGTTCCCATAACTTGCTGAGGTAATTTTAATAGAATAATCAGCTAGGACTGATTTAGGCTAATGGTTTTGTCTCCTGTGGCCAGTATATGAAGTTATTGATGACATGAGAGAGGAAAGCAAAGGAAACCAGTGTGCAGGAGATGAGATGAGAGAGACTGGGTAACTACATGACAGAATTGGGCTGTGGTGTTGAAGTAGTATAAAAGTACAAAAGAAATCCTGTTGACTGTGTATGAAGGAAATCACAAATATTTCGAAAGGTGCAACAGATTTTGGTTTTGAGATTGAGTGGGAGTTTTTTTGCCAGATGAAATACTGTGTATATGTACTCTGAGGGGAAAAAAAGTAATATTGCAGTGAGGACTCTGTTACTGTCCATACGTATTGGCTTAAACTGGACATATTAGATGCATATGAGAGACAGCTGAAAATCTGTGAATGCGGCTTTCATTCAGAGAAGGTAAAGTGACTCAATCCCATATGGACAGAAATGCAAGGATAATGTAGGAATACATTATTCAAGGCATGGAAGGAGCTATATGTCTTGACTTATGCATGGCTTGAGTTCAGTATGAAAAGGTTTAACCATTCAAGGTTTAATGCTGGGATGATTAATCAAGGACACTTGAATATTTTATGCATAATTCTGCCGTCCTTGCATAAAGCATATGTAATCCTTGTGGTTTTGCCAATAAGTGATTGTCCTTGCTGATCATGCCTTTGTAAAAAGAAAGAGAGGTCAAGCTAGTATCTGGATGCCTTATTTCAGGGCCGGTAGAAATTCTTTAGTCATAGAAACTGCTATGGAAATGGCTTAGGCTGCGACATTTGGAACTGGATGAAGTGTTTTCTGGCACTGTAGTATTCTTTCAGAATTGCCATTGAATTTGCATGACTTCAGAACTGATGCCACAATATTGATTGGACTTAGATACCAACATGGACCTGAAGGCACTGTGTACATGGAGTTCTCTAGGCCTCCGTGTGCATAGGGTTAGAGCTCCGGGTTGCATGTGAAATGTACCACTTGAGTCCAGAACTTGGACTGTTGCTCAGAGCATTGTTGAAGATATGGGTGGGGAGTTGGGGCGGAAAGTTGAATCTTCACATTCTGAGCCGGAATTCAGAAAGAAGCCAAATCTGCAGGACTGCGTGGAAATTCCAGTGCCAGGGGAATTAAAACGGGGCAAATTTTTGGTCCTCCTTGTGAAATGCACTTAGCCAGACATAAGTGGTGAGAGTTAGTCTCTAAGGTGCCACAAATACTCCTTTTCTTTTTACTGCCAAGAAATTAATTATGGAAAAAATTAGTGGTAAGACAACTGAGCACACATATAAGATGTGTATATATAATGTGTGTATGCATGGCCTAGCCCTGTGATGGGGCAAATTTGCATTGCTCCCCGCCCGCAGGGAAGGATATTGAATACCAGGCATAATCTGGCCCCAACTGTAGGTAGTAGGTAACCATATTAACATAGAATAGATCAGAGGCTAGGAGACTATCACTTAAGAATTTAGGTCTATACTTCACTCCTCCTTTCAGTGTTCTGTCATCTGCGCATTTTGTTACCTTATTGCATGTTCCACTTTTCTCTGAGTCAATGAGAGATCAACTGAGTAGAATTCACTTCTCACCGTCGTGGCATATTACCCTCAGCCATCCATCCTCAAATATTTTCACTACTTAGTACCATTTATTTTCCATCTGCAAGTCAGTTTTGCTCCTTGATATCAGATTTTCTGACCTTGTAGATTAGTCTTGTGTGCTGTACTGTATTGAAAGCTTTCTTGAAGTCTTGGTAAATTATGTTCTCATCTCCCTGCCCCTGCCAACTTTGTATTATCTCTTGAAAATTGTTTGTTAGATTTATTAGGCATGCTCTTTCTTTTGAAACTGATGCTGTAACTTTGCTTTAATCAAACTATTTCTTACCAAATGCTTCTCAGTCATGTTTCTAATTGGGACCTCTGGTATTTCTCTCCATTACTAAAAAGCAGTATACAGGTAGTGGTACAAGTACAGTGGTACAGTCCGGTATGCCATACCAGTAAGATGTTTATAATTGGTATGGCATACTGGAAGAACAGTAGAGGAGCCCTCTCCCAGCTCCACTCTAGCCTTTTCATGGAGCTGCACCTCTTTTGTCTGTACAGCAGTCCCACCAGAGGAGAGGGCTGGGGTCAGGGCTGGTACAGCAGCCATGCCAGCGGAGCTGCCAGTGTTTTGCTCCTTTCCCCACAGAGGTTCCTGGGAAAGCTCTGTACAACCTCAGCCCTGTCCTCCAGCAGGGCTTCTGTACAGACAGAGAGAAGCAGCTCCATGGAAGGACAGGAGGCTGGCGGTTCTGCTGCTCTCCTCACTGTAGCTCCTAAGAGAGCCCTGAACTGCAGCCCTATGCCATCAGCTCCTCTGGCACAGCTAAACCACCACCAGCCCTTCCACATAGCTACATATCCTGAGCCCTCCTGCCTGGGGTCTGTACAGCAGAAGTCTCCAGTGCAGCAGGAGGAGGACAGAGCCTACCCTGTCTAGGTAATGTGAAATTGATGTGGCTCATGGAGAGGAGCTGAAGAGAGCATGGGGGACCCAGGCTGGGGTTGGGACAGGGAAAAGTCATGTGGGGAGGTCATGTGCCCCTCCTTTGTGTCCCTCCCGTGAGTGCAGTGTATTGACAAAAAATTATTTCTACTTGCACCACTGCTTATAGGCTTGTGGTTTCCAAGGTCATTTATTTTACTCTGATTCTTAGGTTTCTCTATTTTTCAGTGCAACTTTAAACAACTGTTATGAAGGAATCCCTTCTTCCTTTGCTTTTTCCTTCCTGTCTCTGGTTTAGTCAGTGGTGCCTATCAGACAGCAACTTCTCAGGAGTGACCCAGAGTTATTTCAGAATTTGTTTGTCCTCTCCTATAAAATGTATTTTGACCTATTCTGCTGATTCCTTTGGTATTCTGAGAAGCTGTAAACACAATGAAAGTATTCACAACAGATGTTACTTCTCATGCCACAGAAGTATCCTCTTATGAATGAGGAGCCCCATACACCTAAATTCCTTGTTCTTGTCCCTTGTTCTTCTATTTTTATTTTGTTTAAAATAGCCATATAGAATCTATCCTCTCTGTTCACTTAAACATTTCTTGGATGAAGATCTTTGCTTTCTCTTTTTGAAAGAGCTAGTAACTCCCTGCCCCCAACAAACCTTTCTGAATTGCCGCTATCATTGTAGCACTCTGTCATATTGGTGCTCTGAGCAGTTTGTTCCCTTATAGCAAGGTGACTGGAATGTCATATTATTCTAAATTAGTCTCGCTAATCCTTTACATGGTACTAGAATCAATAATTTCATACCGTTTATATCTAATGCTACTGTGCCAGTATTTCTATTAGTTGCTGTGTACAATATTTCAGAGTTTATCAAGGGACTCCAGATCCTCCTCAGGCTCAGTGTTTTTTATAGCAATTGCCTTTCATTTGAGAGATTTCCTTCTTACCTAGTTTGCCTTTCCAATGTATCTTCCAGTGAATGTTGCTATTATCTGAGCTATTATAAATCCTATAATGACTACTAGTAGTCATACTTTGATAGTACCCAGAGACTTTGACCAGAACTGGGGTCCTGGTGCACTAGGCAATGTACAAACAGAAATAGACCTGTTCCCCTGTCCCAGGGGGCTTACAGTTAGAGTTATGTAGTTGATATTTCTAAAATAATCACTCTTACATAGAGCCTCAGACATAACTGATTTATTTACCTTCACTAGGACCTAATTCCCAGGAGTATTACTTTATAGCAGGGGTGCTGAGACCCATTGAGCTAAACTGTATATGATGGAAACAACTTCAAGCCAGGGGTGCAGGAGCACCCCTACTTCCAGCATCTCTGCTTTTGTAGTCCAATGAGTTACAGCTTCTAACCTATAAAGATGGTGATCTCCTCCGGGGTAAGGAAGTTATGCAGAAATTCATTAGACGTCAGGGAGATAGTATTTGCTACTTTGGCCCATTTCTGTTAAAGTATTGCTGCTGCTGGAAAATTACGAGAAAAGACCATTGGTATTTCATGATTACAATGTGAAACTAATTTAGTCTTGAGACTTGCTCTTCTTAATCTCCCATTACACTGCTCTACAGCCAAAATGCTTCTGAAATAAATGTAGTCAAACTTTACTAATTCTGGGTCACTGAGAACGAAAATGATGCTTAAAATTGTTGATTGGCTCTAATTTTCAAGATATGCTATTGGGTCAGTATATACGACCCTTGACATGGGAATGGCGGAGGATAAGTGAGTTATAAAGAGAAGGGATCTCAATTTAAACCAGAAATGACTAAAATACATCTTTGACTGGATCTATGAATAAATCTATGATTGGGTTTGAACAGTACTTGCTTTTTAGGCAAAACAATGAATGATGCAATCTGAAGCTGGTATTGCATCATACATGATATGAATTGCATCATGTTATTCCTAGAAGTCATGGATGATGCAATCATAACGAAGCTTACATCACTCTGCTGAACAAATTGCCCTATATCAGCTCTAGAAATCATGCAGTGTCGTGCTCTCTTATTTGTCAGTGTTTGATTTTTGCAAAGGGACACATTTCTGTTTAGCCAAAGTGAGCAGAGATGCCTCGTACTTGTGTGAACAGTGCAGATAACTTCTGCTAGGTTTGTGGTGAAGTGACTTTTGCATCACAAAAGCGCAGTATAACCACTATGGTTAAGAAAGCCTATCACCTTTATTTTGGCTGCAAAATTGGAGATCAGGACAAGAGGTGGGCCCCACACATATGCTGCAACACTTGTGCAACAAATCTTCGCCAGTGGTTGAACAGGAAAAGGAAATCTATGCCTTTTGCAGTGCCAATGATTTGGAGAGAGCCAACAGATCATACCAGCAATTGTTACTTCTGCATGGTGCCTCCAGTTGGGAAAGGTATGTCAAAGAAGAAAAAGTGGATTGTGCATTATCCAAACATTCCATCAGATATACGCCCAATACCCCACGGAGAAGGACTGCCGGTTCCTGATGCACCATAATCATTCTCACTTGAGTCAGACGAAGAAGAGGAAGAGGTTGAACCTTCTGGTCCTGAACCATCAATGTCACAGGACCCACATTTTCTCCCATCCTCCTCCTCTGAACCACACCTCATAACACAAGCTGAACTGAATGACCTTGTCAGGGATTTGGAACTACCCAAGAGCAAGGCAGAGCTGTTGGGCTCCAGACTTCAGCAGTGGAATCTCCTGGCAGGTGATGTTAGGGTTTCCATGTTCCGTGACCATCAAAAAGATCTTGTCCCATTCTTCTTCATGGAAGGTGATCTTGTAGCCTGCAACAACAACATCGACAGTGTGATGGCAGCCCTCAACATCATTCACGATCCAGATGAGTGGAGACTCTTCACTGATTCATCAAAGACGAGTCTTAAAGCTGTTTTGCTGCATAATGGCAATGTTTTGCCATCAATTCCAGTTGGTCATGCAGTCCATATGAAGGAAACCTATGACAACATGAAACAACTTTTGAGGTGCATAAACTATGACCAACATCAGTGGCAGCTCTGTGGCGATTTGAAGGCTGTTGCTCTCTTGCTTGGTCTGCAGACTGGATACACAAAGTACTGCTGTTTTCTCTGCGAATGGGATAGTCGTGCAAGAGATTCCCACTACATCAAGAAAGATTGGCCACTCCGACAGTCATTGGAGCCTGGGAGGAAAAGTGTTCAGCATCCACCACTTGTTGAATCAAGGAAGATTTTGTTACCACCCTTACACATCAAGCTGGGTCTGATGAAGAACTTTGTCAAGGCCATTGACAGAACACAAGCAGCTTTCAAGTACCTCTGTGGAAAATTTCCACGGTTAAGTGAAGCTAAGATAAAGGAAGGTGTCTTTGTTGGTCCTCAGATTCGTGAACTTCTTTGAGATGATGCATTTGACCGTGCACTGCGTGGCAAGGAAAAGACGGCATGGAAAGCCTTCCAGTCAGTGGCAATACATTTTTTCGGAAACAATAAGGCAGACAACTACAGGTTGTTGGTGGAAAACCTCTTCAAGGCATACAAAAGCCTTGGTTGCAACATGTCACTAAAGATACATTTTTTGCACTCTCATCTAGATTTTTTTCCACCGAACTGCGGAGCAGTGTGCGACGAGCACGGCGAGTGATTTCACCAGGATATTGCAACAATGGAGAAACGCTATCAGGGCAAATGGAGCCCATCAATGCTTGCAGACTATTGCTGGACAGTGACAAGAGATGCTCCATTTAATGAATACAAGAGACAAGCCAAGAAGCGCCGAGTAGACCCTGAATAGGACTAAACTATGTACATAATAGTTTTTTGCCTTTTTTTTCATAATACATTTTATTTATATAAACCTTTTGCTGATTTTTAAAGTGTTACATAAACAGGACAGGTGAAATATTATCATGTAAAGCAACCATAAACACATGAAAAGACCTAGGTTTACAATTTATGATTAAAACTCTACTATCTACACAATATACATAGACATAAAATGTAAAAACTTAAATATCTTAGAAACAGTAGCCAATCAGTTGTTTTAATTGTCATATTTGAATTCAGCACATCAAAATACATAATAAATATCACATTTTATCTCTGAAGCAGATGACTTCTAAAAAATTGTAGACCAGTGTCTACAGGATCAGATTTGAAATCAGGAATGATTTCAGGATCCGAAGATGTCAGTCAGGATTCTTGAGAGTATGGGCTTTAAAAGGCTTTGTTTGTTTGTTTTTTCTGCCCACATTTCATCGAGTTAATGGATTGTAACAGGACAGATACTAAATGCAGCCTTTACAATACAATAGTTTGCTATAGGCAGCCTCCTTAGTTCAAACTGGAAAATCACTGTGCCTAGGATTTTTACTGGCTTCCCTGATTTTAGTGATATTTACTAACAGTATGTACTCATCTATGTCCTAGAAGTCTTGTGAAGATTGTTTGTAAAAAGTAGATGAAAAGCTTAATTATCATTGTTTATTAAAATAGCCACTTTGCATATTACCTCAGTTCAAAGAAGTACTTGCAGATATCCAGACAAAGTGACAAAATAGGTTTAAAGTGTAGACCCATACGGTCTGAACCTGCTTTGCACCTTCTGGAAGGCTTTAATTGGAGTGTGCTCAACACCTTGTTCAATCAGGTCCTTAAGTAACACTGTGCGAGTTCTTCAGTGCCAAATAGACACCAATTGACTTTACATATCAATCTATTCCAATTTTCAGGAATGATGATATGGTGTCAAAATAATCTAACAATACTTTCTTTATTGCTAATTAAATGTCACATCAAATACTTTAATTCCCTTCCATACAGATTCCCATGCACTGATGGTCATAGGCATATCTATCATTAGCTAGTGGGGACCACATTTTCAAGTGATGTGTTTTGGGGCAAATTATCCTCTGTCCACCTTTAATGGCTTTGAGGGAAAGCTACTCTAAAAGCAGCCTATTTTTGCTTGAGATTATAAGATCTAGGCAACCTTGGATTTCACTGGTTTTATAACATCTGATCCTCATGTCACAACTTTTCAGCCCCAGCCTGTAAACATGAAACAATCTGTCATTTCAAATTAATTATTATTCAGCTGCAATAGCTATCAATTAAGTATGCAAATGGTTTATAGAATTCAATATTCTATTCCTTCAGTAGTCTCCACTAATGCTTCAACCTTTTCCATAAGCTGTTTTTAACCTGTTTTAGTGTAGCCATTTAGGTGCCATGAAAATCCAACTTCCTTATTGTGTCATAATTTTTCTTTTATTTTAAAGCTATTCAACATATACTGTAGTGCTCTACAGAAAATGAATAAACATTGTTTATTCTTTATATCTCTTAGATTCTGAAAAATTGCTCTTTAACTTGATAGGCAATTTTTTTCCTAAATAAAATGTTAATTTGCATCCTTCACTAATCCAGAAAACTTTAAAGTAATAACTGTTCATTACACTTGTGATTTCATTGTCTGCATAATCAAGTGTTACAGATGCACATCCTTATCATCCCTTGAAATCACTGCAGTGTTTTAAACAAATTAAAGTACCAGAAAAGCTGAGGATTAGGTTTGTCTGGATAGTGTTTGAAGAGAGAGACATTTTAAAGGGCAACAACCTAATCGTCCTGTTGATGGAAATGTGCTATCACTTAGACTGAATTCCTTGTGTAAATTTAATTCTGGAAAGAAAGATGCAGTTTTATAGGGACAGGAATTGGTTCTGTGTTCTGATGAATGATAAATTTTCATAATAAAAGGAAATGTGAGGTTTTTATTAAATAAATGATTTTCTCTGTATAAGGAATTGTTGCATTTTATCAGTGGAGAATATTAGACTTATTGGGTCAAATTTTTGACCTGTAGTTCACCCATGTGTAAAAATAAAAGAAAAAACCTAGAATGCTATGCAGAAAAGTGGCATCATTCCAGAGCTATGAAGATAGGCAGAAGTGAATAGCAGATGGCTATATTCATACATGTTCTCTGACACCTAGGTCACACTGACGAGATGGAAAACAGGTCCATAGTTAAGGTGTCCGAATGCAGTCCTCTCCCACACCCCCACTAAGAAATGTTATGTCAGTTATAGCTATAGCTCATTCCAGAGTCAGCATAGAGCAAGCAAAGAATGGGAGAGGCGGAAATCATTAGCTTTATGGGTAGATAGATCACAGGTGATCAGGAGGCCAGGGATAACTCACTTTGCAACCACAATGGATGCCTCTGCTTTACTTCAAAATATGACAGTGGACTCTGGTGAATACATTTAGTTGTTGGAAGACACCCCTTGGAAGCAGGAGTGTATGTCGGATGTTTCAAAAGCACCAGCCAGAAGGAGAAGGTGGTTGTGGTTCAATACCATGGGTTCTGCATATTTCCAGATTCTGGCACCTACTGGCCTGAATGCTGGTGCAATATCTTCATTTCTATTTAAGGTTACTCTCCTACTGTGGCAACTTGTTTTACTGATAAGTTCTATGTTCAGATGAGTGATAGATTTTAATAAAAACTTCATAATTGTTTTTATTATGAAAGAAATGCTTACTGAGAATTTGACCCACTAAGAACATACCACATCATTCCTATGAAGGTCTGAGTACTAGTACCTACCCCAAAGCAGCCAGCACTGGATAAAGTCCAGCTTCTGCTGTCCCCACCAGATCCAGAGGGACCTGCTCCCTCGCCTCCACCCCTTCTCTTCCACAAGGTGAGCATCTGTAGCCATCAGGCGCTTACAAGGATCAGGTTTTAGAAATATTCAGACTCTCCAGGCTTCTTCCCCAAAGCAGCCAGCAACAGCTAGAGGCAAGGTTAATGAGTAAATGACAGTCTTTCTTGTTCCAGGAACATAATTGCCCCAGGTCATTGAGACTAGAGGGGCCATTGCTGAGAGGAACAGTCTCCTGATGTCATCCTATTCATGCAAATCTGTAAGTTAAATTTTGGATTTTTCCCTCTGATTTGCAGTATTGCCACTAGCCACTGATCTCACTTTCAATCCATCCATCCTTCAGATACCCTTCTTCCCTGTGCTGCTTGCTCTATCTCCTCCCTTCCTTCCTTTATACCTCGCTCTCTTCAGTTTGTCTGCCTTTACCCAGTCCATTCCCTGAATTTCTTCCCAGCATCCCCCTCCTTGCATCAACCCCAACAAATGCCCACTTCTCTAAAATAAACTAAATAAAACAATCACAAAACAAGATTTCATAATCTGAATAAAACAATATTCTACTTGCCCTCACCACTCCTCCACGTCAGCTCCCAGCAGCACTAGCACAGTACAGACCCTGATACTGTCTGGCTCTTCCTAAGGCTATCTGGATAAAAGGAGTACAAAAGACTCCACCTCCTGCAGTAGCTGCTGTAGCATCTTCACAGAATCCAGGCCAGATTCTCAGCTGCCACTCCATCCTATTTGTGCTGCTCATGGTGCCTCATGGCGAGTGCTCTGTAACCTTGCTTTCTTTCTGGAGCTTTTTCTCTTTTTTTGTGTACAGATATCCAGATAATGTAATTATGAGATCTCTTGACACGTGTCCTCTCACTCCATTGATTCATCTAAACTTATTAAATCGTGCCATGAAAACTGCCTGTGGAGAAAAAGATATGACTGTCTAAGTTGAAACAGAATGAAAGATTTGTTTTTATTTCAAAATGTTGAAGTGAAAAGAGTTTCTTCCTTCGGAAATATCTTGTTGATTTCATCAAAAACTATTTGGTTTTGTTAGGGTTTTTTTATTCCTTAATGAAAATTTCCAAGGAGAACTTGAAATTTTCTGGAATGGTATAAACTTAAATACAATGTTGTATTTGATTATAAAAGTTTATGAAATAAACTTATTGGAACTTTGAGCATGTGCTGTTGCCCTCTGTTAGATGGTGCAGACTGATTTCTACCCAGGGAGAAAAAGAGAGGAACCATCATCAAAGGGTAGGTCTCTTATCATTTATATCCGAAGATTGGGATATGAAGAAGTAAGTAGTACAGCCAATTCATATTGATCTATCACAGAGGTTTTTGGCAGATGTTACACTGCCCCAACACCCTGATTCTGTTAGGGCTTGTTGGACAAAGAGCCTTGCATTGATTGCCTCTGTAAATCTTTTCCAAATACAATGTGAACCACCAGACTGATGAATAGGTTGAATTTTAGTTCATGGATTTCAAGCCCAGAAGGGATCTTGGTGATGATCTAGTCTGATCTCCTATACATTTCTCCTAATGTTTCCTGCATTTATAGAAGCTATACATTTCTCCTAATGTTTCCTGCATTTAGCCTAAAAACTTCATTGTATCGTTTAGAAAGGCCTCCAATCTTGATTTAAAGACTCCAAGTGATAGAGAATCTACCACCTAATTTGTTTCATTGTGTTTATGTCTGTGTATGCATATTAAACTGAAAGTTACAATTTGGCCACATATCCTGCCTACTTAGTCACCTGAATTCATTTCTTGCTATTCTTAAATGGCCTTTGCAGAATCTGTCACCCAGCAAGAATATCTCCTCTCCTTTGAAGCTTAATACTAGAAAGGTACTGTGCTCTGAAATACAAATAGTAACAACAAAGTTTTCTATTAACAGGATATTATTGTGATAAGCAGGGTTCAACCCCAGTACCTTTTCTGCTAACACAGTGTATGTAGACGAATACCATGATCAGGATTATCTGTCTCAGGTCAAGCAAGTCACAGTTCATAGTAAAACTACCAAACGGTATTTAATCCCTGGTTTGTTACAAAAAAACCCTTGTATTCAGTAATTAAAACAAAACTCAACCCATTTTTATCTGTGTTTGTTCCATGCCCAGCACCATGATGAGGCCTTCTAGGCATTACTGCAGCCCAAATAGCCTACTTTACAATGTTAATAACCTAATTACAAATCTTTAACTGTAAAAATAATTTGTTTTAAAAGTAGGTCAGACAAGTTTAAAATTCTAACTCTTGCAGTGCCTGGGCTTCAGGGTTCAGTTTAGTAGCCAACTAATGCATTCTTGGATATTGATGGTCATCTCTTTTCCATTTGATTATGACCCATTCATAATAGAATATTCTTCAAAGGGAATTATTTACAATTGTCAAATTAGGTCCAGTTGTTGCTTGGGTTTCAGATTTGTGTTTCCATAAATAAGTGCCTTAGAGCAGCAATTCTCAGTGTTGGAGCCTGTGTGACTTTTTTTGTCTTTTTTTCTTCAGAGGGTTACGGAAGATCATAAATATCAGGGTCAGAAGGGACCTCAGGAGGTCATCTAGTCCAACCCCCTGCTCAAAGCAGGACTAACCCCAACTAAATCATCCTCTCTGTCAAGCCTGACCTTAAAAACTTCTAAGGAAGGAGATTCTACCACCTCGCTAGGTAACTCATTCCAATGCTTCCCCACCCTTCTAGTGAAAAAGTTTTTCCTAATATCCTTCCCCACTGCAACTTAAGACTATTACTCCTTATTCTGTCATCTGGTACCACTGAGAACAGTCAAGATCCATCCTCTTTGGAACCCTCTTTCAGGTAGTTGAAAGCAGCTATCAAATCCCCCTTCATTCTTCTCTTCTGTAGACTAAACAATCCCAGTCCCCTCAGCCTCTCCTAATAAGTTGTGTGTTCCAGACCCCTAATCATTTTTGTTGCCATCCTCTGGGCTGTTTCCAATTTTTCCACATCCTCCTTGTAGTGTGGGCCCCAAAACTGGACACAGTACTCCAGATGAGGCCTCACTAAGATCAAACAGAGGGGAACGATGATATCCCTCAAGCTGCTGGCAATTCCCCTCTTATACAACCCAAAATGCTGTTAGCCTTCTTGGCAACAAGGGCACACTGTTGACTCATGTACAGCTTCTTGTCTACTGAAACCCCTAGGTCCTTTTCTGCAGAACTGCTGCTTAGCCATTCGGTCCCTACTCTGTAGCAGTGTATGGGATTCTTCTGTCCTAAGTGCAGGACTCTGCATTTGTCCTTGCTGAACCTCATCAAATTTCTTTTGGCCCAATCCTCTAATTTGTCTAGGTCCCTCTGTATCCTATCCCTACCCTCCAGCATATTAACAACTTCTCCCAGTTTAGTGTCATCTGCAAACTTGCTGAGGGTGCAGTCCACACCATCCTCCAGATCATTGATAAAGATATGGAATAAAACCGGCCACACAACCGACCCTTGGGGCACTCCGCTTGATATTGGCTGCCAACTAGACATGGAGCCATTGATCACTACCAATTGAGCCAGATGATCCAGCCAGCTTTCTGTCCACCTTATGGTCCATTCATCCAGCCCATACTACTTTAACTTGCTGGCAAGAATACTGTGGGAGACCGTAGCAAAAGCTTTGCTAAAGTCAAGGAATAACACATCCACTGCTTTCCCATCATCCACAGAGCCATTTATCTCATCATAGAAGGTGATTAGGTTAGTCAGGCATGACTTGCCATTGGTGAATCCATGCTGACTGTTCCTGATCACTTTCTGGTCTCACATGCTGACTGTTCCTTCACTTTCCTCAGGGGGGAAAGTGAAGAGTCACTTTCTTAGAGACAAAGCGCTGAGGCCCATCACAAAACGTTTGAGCAGAGACTGGGATCAAACTGTGAAATCTGGGTCCAGATTAGCTCCAGATCCAGATTTCAAATTCAGGTTTGTTCAAATCTAGGGATTTAATTTGGGCTACTTTGGGAATTTTAATTCCAAATCTGGGTTTAGATTTGAACAGCCCGAGTAGGTCAGAGGTGGTCAGCTCCCAGGTTTTGGTGTGGGTCCATCTGTGAAGTTCTTAAAAATGAAAATACCATAAAAACTGTGTTAAAAGGCCTGATTTTTAGAGATGCTGAGAACCTGCAGCTCCCAGTGATTTAATTTGAAGTTTTGAGTGCTCAGCAATTGTGGAAATCAGACCCATTATGTTTGTGAATTTATATAGGGTTTAGTTTCAATGTCAAACACAAAATAATTGATTTTTTCCCCTTCTTCACCTTAATTAGCCCTTTCATTAGTTTGAAATTGGTAGAACGGTTTTCACATTAAGATACTTAATTTAATTGATATTATTGCTACTGCTGTATAATGAGAGAAAGTCAACTAATCAGAATTAAATATATACAGAATTTACCTAGAGTTTTTTTTACTGAAAAATGGCATTTTAATTCTCTCAGCAACAAGATTGACCTTCCAAAAAAATCTACTAATTCATAACATACAGCTTTGGAAGGGTATGGTTATTTTAGTTCTAGAATTCAGCAAGTTGTAGATAATACTAAAGCATGCTTTGATTTAAACAAAAACAAACCCAAAATGTGTAGATCTTTGTTTTCATATGTAGTTAGCTTTTATAAATCAAAATAAATAACAAGATCTTACATTTGGGCTGTCAAATTGGCATTGTGATAGTTAAAAGTTAAATGCATATTTAGGCATCTAAACATAGGGGTTATGCACTTGGACACCCAAGGTTTCAAATACCTATGTGTGTGTTTAACTTTCTTGGGATTGTTCAAATCAGTAAAACCCACAACCATTTATGTATAAAGTTAACAAAATGCATACAAGTTTTCAGGATCAAGTCCCAAGTTTAGAAATTGCATTCAGATTTTGCAGTTAGATTTACTTTTATGAATAAGGTAGTTTCTCTCTCTCTCAAATGATTAGTCATTCGTAGTAGTCTAATGAAGCTCACACATTTCACATGGCATAGCTTGTTGTACATTGCTAAACAAGCAATCCTTATTTTGCAAGGAGATATCATTAAGGAAAAAAATCCCCATATGCTAGTAATGTATTTTACAAATATTGTTAGAGGGGGAAAAATGATGTTTTGTTTTTTTTTACTTTCCCTTTTAAGGTTGAATAATGTTTAAAAGTATTCATTTGCAAATTATGGACACTTTAAATGCATTCATAGTAGGTGTATTTAAATAAAATGACTCCTAGTTGTTTATGCATAGTATGATTAAGTAAGTCTTAATGTTCAAATATCACTCATATACATTTACTTATTGTTGTGAAATCAAAATTGCATTGATCACAGTAATGTCATTTAAAAAAGAAAGAATTCTACCTGAAATATTTAGGAATAATCAAACAGCCAGAACATTTTGAAGAGAGTCCATAACATTTAAAAGATTATTTCTTCTTTAAAAATAGTCCACCTGTTTTGGCCAAGTTAATAGAGGGACCAAGAATCACCAAACCCAGACAAATATACATTCTAAGAACACAGATGAAAGCATCAAGAAATGTTAGTAAAGTACAATAGCAGAATCCATAAGAAGTCAAAGGATCACAAGTCTTTCATCAAGAAAGTGATGGGATATGTTAAAGGGGGCATGTCATGTGGAAACTGAATAAGGTAATATGGGGAGGGAGAGAGGGATAGGTCCTACTGTCAAAGCAGGGATATGAATCGAGGTAAACATTCTCTGATTCATTGCCTTAATGGCACAGTTATAAATCTATGCATGATGACAAATATTGGTATTAATTTCATTTGATTGGTGGATCCAGTGCTTAAAAATAAATATTACATATAACAACTGTTTGCCTCCCCTGGGTAAAAAAACCACAGCCCTATACCTTGTGTATCCAACTTAAACCAATCAATACAACCTGAATTTTAACTGTCAAATACTCTCATCAAACCGTAATAAACAGACAAGGAGATAATCACAAAATATTTGGCAATTTTTAATTTTATTTTGTGAGACTAATATTTCAGGTAACAAATATAGTCTGCAAAAAAATGGAAATAGCAAACAGTTCTGTGAACAGAGAAATATATAAATTTGTTCATTAAATTGTCAAATGTGAAATATCCAACTATTTCTTATAGCACATGTCCACCCATTTAGCAGATTGCAATAATACTTCTGTGCATAATGAAAATATCATCTACAAATTTCTTTTCTTAAGTACTAGACAAGCTATTTATTAAAATTCTCATTTTATAAACAAAACTTAGCTGAACATAGCTGTCTTTTTTTGAAATTTACTAACTTTCACCATAAGCCTTGTATTCTGTACAGGACCAGATGAAAAAGTTACCATGATAAATTTTACATGTTGACCAAACGAGATGTTTCTTTTATTTCTAATACATGTCCAGTGCAGCAAATGAAACTGAATTAAGATCATATATCTGTTAGGAATGAAAGAAATACCTCTTTGGTCCACATATACAATTTTATGACAGTTCTGGAGAACACATTCACATAAATGTGTATTTATGTATTGTAAACTCCACATAAGGTTACTTAATACTCCCATATCCAAAGTAGTGTAGTATGAAAAGTGATAGATTACTTTAAGGATTTATTTTTAAACAAATTTTATTTCTTTTCAGGATTAATGGACTACATGGAGTAAACTAGACTCTTGAAAAAATGAAGCAAGTTAGGTGGAGCAGAGCAGAAGTATTAATGTGAGATTAAAAGGGTAAACAGAATAATAGTCAAATCAGCATATGAAAAGGACTAATTAAGCAGAAGAAAAGATTAATAAAGTAATAAAATTAATGGGATTAAAGGCTTTGACTACATAATGGTCTGCTACTGACAGGTAAATTCTAAGCCTACAACAAGACATCTACTGTCAAAGCAGCAACAGACAGTAATCTTTTGATATGATCATTAGAGGTTGCATGGTAGGGTAGGAGCAGGGAATATACAAAAAACAGTTGACTACCTGGAGAGACAACTAGCGTAGACTTGGCTAATAAATTACATTGATGTGTCTCACCAGCTACCTAAAAGGGTAGGTCTGGTATATGATACTGAAATGAATGCCTGGGATAGCAGCTAAGTGTCCTCTCGTTAATATTAATAACTATTTCCATTGCACAGAGAGAGAAAGATGTGAATGTTTATGCAATGCAGCATATGTGGTTACTTTAATGCACAAGGAAGGTGTTTTTTTTTCTTTCACTAGCTTGTGATCAGTTTATACCTTGCAACACAAGGATTGATAGCCCTCTAAAATTTTATCTTCAGTAATAACAATGTAGATTATCAAAAATAACAAGGAGCCCTTGTAGCACTTTAGAGATTAACAAATGTATTTGAACATAAGATTTTGTGGGCTGAAACCCACTTCATCAGATGCATGGAGTAGATAATACAGTAGCAAGTATATATACACAGCACATGAAAAGATGGGAGTTGCCTTACCAAGTGGGAGGTCAGTCAAATGAGACAAATCAATTAACAGTAGGATACCAAGAGAGGAAAAGTCACTTTTGTGGTAGTGAGAGTGGCCCATTTCAAACAACTGACAAGAAGGTATGAGTAACAGTAGGGGGAAATTAATATGGGAGAAATCAGGTTTTGTAATGACTCAACCACTCCTTGTATTTATTCAGGCTTAATTTGATGGTATCCTGTTTGAAAATTAATTCCAGTTCTGCAATTTCATGCTGGAGTCTGTTTTTGAAAAAAAAATTTATTGAAGAATTGCCAGTTTTAGGTCTGTTATTGAGTGACCAGGGAGATTGAAGTGTTCTTCTATTGGTTTTTGAATGTTATAATTCCTGATGTCAGATTTGTGTCCATTTATTCTTTTATGTAGAGACTGTCTGGTTTAGCCAATGTACATGGCAGAGGGGTATTGCTGGCACATGATGGCATATATCACATTGGTAGATGTGCAGGTGAACGAGCTCCTGATAGAGTGGCTGATGTGATTAGGTCCTATGATGGTGTCCCTTGAATAGATATGTGGACAGAGATGGCATTGGTGTTTGTTGCAGGGTTTGGTTCCTGGATTGGTGTTTTTGTTGTGTGGTGTAGATGCTGGTGAGTATTTGCTTCAGGTTTGGGGGCTGTCTGTAAGTGAGGGTTGACCAGTCTCCCAAGGTCTGTGAGAGTGAGGGATCGTCCTTCAGGATAGATTGTAGATCTTTGATGCGCTGGAGAGATTTTAGTTGGAGGCTACAGATGACAGCTAGTGGCGTATTATTACTTCCTTTGTTGGGCCTGTCTTGTAATAGGTGTCTTCTGGGTATCCTTCTGGCTCTGTCAATCTGTTTCTTCACTTCACGAGATAGGTATTGTTTTAAGAATGCTTGATAGAGATCCTGTAGGTGTTTGTCTCTATCTGCATTTGAATGGACAAATGGGTCTCAACACTTGTGGATGTAAGTTGCCTCAACTAATCAGTTTGCAAGTGTGGCAGTTGCACATGCAAAGGTAGGCTCTTTTAAAAAATGTGTGCAAACATCAGGTTTCACTTTGCAAACACAAGCCTGCAAATTTGCTGCTTTTTGGTTTGGAATGTTCCTTTGCTCTTTTGCAATTAGAGCACTACACTGTTCTTATAAAAAAAGACTGAATAGTAAACATAACACCTCTTAAGGTGCCACAAATATTCCTTGTTTTATTTATGGATACAGACTAACATGGCTGCTAATCTTAAATTTTTAAGGGACATTCACGATTGGTGGGAAAGTTAATTTAGGGTGGGAAAGAAAACCTTTTGGGGGCTGTCCTTACTGTATTTATTTACTACAAAATGCTATTTTGAACTTTCATCTTTTCACAAAGAATGACAACTTGCCCTCTCTTCGAATAGACATACTGAAAGAGTCAGATATTTCTTTTAAAAAAAGCATCTTGAAAAGTGGTTGTTGTTAATGTACAGTGGTCACCCTTAAAAACTAGTTTTGCCTTTGATGGATCCGTCCTATACTGACATACTTGGGAATAATGCAGTTTCTGAGGTAATCTTCAAAGGTGAAATTTGCAAGTTTTCTAAGAGATCACAAAATCAGGAAACATAATTACAAATACTGATTAGAACATCTTTTACTTAGAAAGTGATAAGGAACACTGCAAATGCAGATCCATTATCTATTTAAGTCACAATTAGCAAATTATTTACTACAGTACAACGAAAGAAGAGAACTAAATAATGTTACTTTAGCATTTTCAGTAATCTAAGGCAATTGACATGTTTTTAAGGGTCACCATTGTAAATTGGCTAAATCTTGAAGTCCCTTTAAGCTGATAAAATGTTGCCTAAGTAATGACTTCGGGATTTATTCTTTAGTAAATATTTATTTACGTACCTTTTTGAAGGTATTGTAACTAATCACTAAAGTTTTACTCTAATATAGACTAACGTCTTTCATGTTTTTTCTGACCTGCACTGTGTATTGAGACAGATACATTCATTGAGCTATCCACAATGATTCCTAGCTGATTTTTCTGTGAAGATACAACTATTTCAGAACCCATCAGTATGTATGAATAGTTTAAATTCCTTCCTCCACTGTGCATTACAGTAGAACCTCAGAGTTACAAACACCTCAGGAATAGAATTTTTTTGTAATTCTGAAAAAAATCATCATGGTTGTTCTTTCAAAAGTTTACAACTGAATGTTGACTAAATACAGCTTTGAAACTTTACAAGAGAAAAAAGCTGCTTTTAACCATATTAATTTAAATGAAACAAGCACAGAAAGAGTTTCCTTACTGGGTCATTTAAAAAAAAACCTTTCCTTTTTTTTTCAGTAGTTTACATTTAACACAGTACTATACTGTATTTGCTTTTTTGTCTCTGTGTACTCCTGGTTCCAAATGAAGTGTGTGGTTGACTGGTCAGGTTGTAACTCTAGTGTTCATAACTCTGAGATTCTATTGTACCTTGGATTCCTTTATGTTGAATTTCCTCTGGCAACATGGTGCTGTTTGGTATTCTAGTTTCAAGTCCTTCTGGAGTTGCTTACAAAGCTTCCTGAGATTACTTAACCTGACATTTTTTAGAGTCATTGGCAGAGTTTGCCACATTATTTCTCACTTCTTCTTCTAGATCATTAATATAGATAAACCAATATTGTTCTTGTAATTTAACTCTGGGTTACTGAAATTATTAACTAGGCATAAGTCTGATATGCAGGTTCAGTGATCTGATAGTTAGGCTATCCCATCAGGTTTTTGTAACCCTTTCTTTGGGGATTAGAAAAGCAAGTAAGAGATTCTGCTGACACGGGTTCCCCTCACAGCCAGTGGACTTCAATCCCTTCCTTCTTGCTCCAGTTCCTTTCCCTTCTTTCACAGATCTTTCCGGTCCTGGTCAGCAGCCACTGTCCCATCAAGCTGTTTTGAGACTACATGCTCTACAAGCTTCACCCAAATCTTTTTAGGGGTCTTCTGCCTCCCTTATCCTTAGGGATCTTGGTTTTTTGTATTTTATTTTATTTTACTTTATTTTATTTTTTCCAGGAATTTATCAGTGTTTATTACTCCAACAACTGAAACAGGTGAAAATCAGTGCAAAACTATTAATATTTTTTCTGGGTAAATATGGGGGTTTATTTTGGTGGATGGGGAGAACAGTAATCAGTAGATAAATGATTTGACCAGAATTCAGTGTGGTTTGCTACAGAACTCAAAACACAGTGCCATCTCTGAATTGAAGAAAATAATATATCTCTAATTCCCTCCAAAAACTTTTGATTTGAATAAACAGTTTACCGTTGCAGATTTAGAACTATTAGCCTATACATATTTACATTTAATAATTGTACTACACCATTTGCAGCACATACACTCCATCATTTTTTCCTGTTTTGGTTTGGTTTGGTTTGGTTTTTTTAAACTTTCAGTTAGTTTCTTGTGTTCTGAAACATATTCTGATACAGACTTTTATTTTCTTGCCATTTCAGTGTATCAAATCTTTAAACTATAATCTGCTAACAGCTTGAAATGTATATCTGGTGGGCGTGTGATTGATCGGTATTGTGAGATGTTCACACACTCCAAAACTTTTGGCATGCCTGTTTGTTTATTTTATGTATCTTCCAGACTGACACATAGCCTTACTTCAACAGGCAGCTTTGCATATACACACAGACTAATGTATTATCAGAATAAATATATTGCATTTTTCTAATAAAACAAGATACTTTATATATTGGAATGATAGAAAAGCAGAGTGAAAATCAGGAAAATAATATTTTTTTAAAAAAACTGATTTTTTTCAGTAAAAATCTGTTTAAACTGAAAACAAAGAGTCTTACTTATCCTTATCTTAAAGTTCAGTCCTAATTATTATCACCTCTATAATGAGCCCTGCCATATCTCGCTTCCCATGTGTTCTGTAGTAATTAAAGAACCCTCTAAGGGGATGGAAAGATTTCCAAATACATTGATGACGGGTACCTGGATGGATGGCCAAAAGGAGAAGAGCAATGAAGAGAGATTTAAGACTTAATCTGATGTTTCTGAATGCATTATTCAATAAAACCTTCAGCAGAAACTTGTATTTCTACTGTACAGCAATGTTCTGTCTGAATTTTCTAGTTTATGCCGGTTATTTCAGTATGCCCTATAAACCTGTTCAATGCCTTAACAATACAACTAGTAAGGATGTTATACTGCTGATCAATTGCAGATGTCATCTGAAACACATTACTGGTACTTCTCCAGATTTTGGTTAATAATGTCAAGACAAAAGAGAACTTAAAACAAGCTTTACAGTATTTATCACAGCAAAATGCCACCAGAGATAGGATGTTTTATCTGCTGTAGTACAGTTTAATCAGATGTGGCTCGTACCACAAAGCTTTGAGAAATTGAAACTGAAAACAGTCTATTTATTTCTCTACCTGGGTCAAGAACTTAATATACTTTAGATGATTTCTGGGTTTTATTTTGGCAAATGCATCAATTTTGAGAGTAAATACGCATTTGAGAAAAGAACATCCCACTGCTTAAAGCTAGAACATTAATTTTCAAACCTCAATATCATTAGACAACATCAGTGGATGCTGGTTTGAAAAATTAGAGGCTTTTTGTTTGTGGTAATTCATTAGTAGAGATGTTGTAGATAAAAGTAATATTTTGCAGAGAAAATTAGATGTTTCAGAATATGGTTCATTCAGATTTAGAACAAACTAAAAATATTTGAATTTATCTCTGAAAGGGAATAGAGTCCCACTTCTGGGTGGTGGGCTGCCATGGAGTGACATGCCTTGGAAGACCTGTTATCTTCAGGTTGGGGCCAGTCTGCCTGGTGGGCTGCCCTGGAAGTGTGGACCTTATCAGCCCTGGGAATCTATGCTGCCTAGGAGCTGTGAGCTTGGAACCCAGTCTTCCAGGCTCTTACTCCCAATGAGTCTGCGTGGCAGCCCACCAGGCATGTTGTGGAAGGCTACACAGCTCTTCCACAATAGTTAAATTACATACCACTGTTAGTGGTACTATCATTTAAATCAGCTTCTGTACCAGATGACTGGAGGATACTTAATGTGACACCAGTTTTTTAAAAGGGCTCCAAAGGTGATCCTGGCAATTACAGACCAGTAAGCTTAACTTCCATACCAGGCAAATTAGTTGAAATTATAGTAAAGAACAGAATGATCAGATACATAGATGAACACGATTTGTTGGGGAAGAGTCAACACAGCCTTTGTAAAGGGAGATCATGCCTCACCAATCCATTAGAATTCTTTGAGGGAAGGAGGTCAACAAACAAGTGGGCAAGAGAGATCCAGTGGACATACTATACTTAGCGTGTCAGAAAGCCTTTGTCAACGTCCCTCACCAAAGGCTCTTAAGCAAAGCAAGCAGTCATGGGTAAGAGGGAAGGTCCTCTCCTGGATCAGTAACTGGTTAAAAGATGGGAAACAAAGGGTAGTTCAGGATGAAGAGAGGTAAATAGTGGTGCCCTCTAGGGATCTATACTGGGATCAGTGCTGTTCAACCTATTCATAAATTACCTGGAAAAAGGAGTAAACAATAAGGTGGCAAAATTTTGCAGGTGATACAAAATGACTCAGATGGTTAAATTCAAAGCTGATTGTGAAGAGGTTACAAAATAGTAGATGAAATACAATGGTGATAAATGCAAAGTTATGCACATTGGGAAACAGAATTCCAACTATACATACCAAAATGATAGTATAAAAATTAGTTATTTACAAGATCTTTCTTAAGTGATGTCTTTGTGAATAGTTCTCTGAAAACATCTGCTCAATGGCCAGCAGCAGTCACAAATGTTTGGAACCATTAGGAAAGGGATATAAAATTACTATGATAATTCCACTATATGAATACACAGTGTGCCCACATCTTGAATATTGCATGTAGTTCTAGAAGACCCATCTCAAAAAATATATATTAGAATTGGAAAAGGTACAGAAAAGGGCAACAAAAATGACTAAGAATAGGGAACAGCTTCCATGTGACATATTTAAAAAGACTTGGACCTTTCAGCTTGGAAAAGAGAAGACTAAGGGGGAAAGAGGTCTATAAAATCAATAATGGTGTGGAGAAAGTAAATAAGAAAGTGTTATCTACTCCTTCACATAACACAGGAACCCAGGGGTCACCCAATGAGATTAATAGACAGCAGGGTTAAAACAAGCACAAGGAAGTACTACTTCATACAGTGCATAATCAGCTTGTGGAACTCATTGCCAGGGGATGTTGTGAAGGCCAAAAGTGTAAGTGGGTTCAAAATAATTAGGTAAGTTCATGGAGAAGAGGTCCATCAGTGGTGGTTAATCTAGGATGAAACACCCTGCTCAAAGTGTTCCCAGGGTTCTGAGGACCAGAAGCTGGAAGTGGACTACAGAGGCTGGATGACTTGATAATTGCCCTGTTCTGTTCCTTCCTTCAGAAGCACCTGGCATTGGCCACTGTCAGACAGGATACTGGGCTAGACTGACCATTGGTCTGAGCCAGTGTGGCCATTATGTTCAGAGAGTTTAGGAGCTTGGGACTCTGAGCTCCTAGGCTTTCAGCTCCTGTTCAGACTGACTAGAAACCTGAGCTCTGCTGAGGAGAGGGGTGGGTGAGCTGGCAGAAAAACACAGATTGCAGCCTCGTTAAAATGAAGTAGTCTGTGTAAAACATTTCAATTTGGACAAATCTGTGTTGTCTGTTGGAAAAATGTTGGAGATTTTCCTACCAGATCTACCCATTAGTCTACTCCTGGTTCTGGCTGACAAGACTAAATAATAAAACATGAGACAACTGCTAGACTGAACATGCTTTCTACTGGAATACCTGGCCTTGTTTTACATACAGTATACTGCCTGTCACTGCCTCTAAAGATAACCCAAGTCTTTAAAGATCTTTCCCTCTACAGCATAACAACACTGATCCTTTTTTTAACCTGTCTGCTTTGCTAGAAGCAGAGTTTTGCTATTGCTACATTCTCTGCCAGTGGCTTTCACTGCCTATCTGCTATAGTATTTTACCATAGAGATCCACATACATAATTTGGTTTCCTGCATATTGAATGTAATGTTATGGTTAGTGTTTAATCAATCACATTATTGTGGCTAAGTCGTGTCTGAGTTGCCCTCATTCTCTCCTGACTGTGAATATCACATTCTTTTTTGAAGAATTTCAGGTTCAGTGTTAATGATTTTGTTGTTTAATAGCCTTGGGGTAGGTCTATATTTCTTATTTCTGCTCCATTATCCTTATCCTTCTAAATTGCTAAAGTTATAACTTTTTTGAAATACAAATTTCATTGACAATATTACAAGTTTACAAAATCTTGGAAACAGTAGAATTTATCATTCAAGAGACTGCAAGAGGAAACTTTAATCCATATAATAGTCTTATCCCCTTGGTTGTACAATAGTTGTGTTTTTTTCTTTCTGATTCCATCTATACATGCCACACACCAGTTTGGAAGCCCGTGGTCTGTAGATGTCAATATTTGCTTTGTGGGGTTTTTTTTAAATCATTCAGCTGGGGCCTGATTCAGTGCTTATTGAATTTAATGAAAGTCATCTGACTTCAGTGGTCAATGGACCCCTCATGAGCCATCAGTGTAACTGCCCCCTCTGTGCCAGAAATGCTGAGTTTGGTCAGACCGGAAGGGGGATGGCCAACTCCTGGGAAGACGAGGAGAGCGTTCAGCTTCAAATATTTCTGAGCATTAGCCCCCTCTTTGTATATCAGAGTGCATGTGGTAGGGTGCATGAGGAAAGGGCTTCTCTGCCTCTCATTAGCTAGCTAGGCAAGGGGCGTATTAGAGGAGCTGATTGGCTCCCACAGCTTCCTCCTCTGTATTGAAAGCCTCTCCAGGTGTCTGGGGATCGTCTTCCCACTACTGTTGCCCTGCCTGTCTTCCTTCTCTGTGGTTGAGATCCATATTGAGTTGTTTCCAGGGTGCTGTGGATCTGACCATTTGTCTGGTTTTGGGGAGCAGGAAACCAAATGGGCAGAGGGCCAGAAGTTGTTTTTCATTTGTTTGCCTTCCCAACAGCATTGTGGAGGGAGAGGTCAGGTTACAATGAGTAATAATAGGAATTTTACTGTTAGGAGCTAATATAGGAATGTTGCACCCAGGGCAACTTGCAGCTAGTGTTCTGTGTGGATAAAGGATAAAAGGGTAAGGTCTTAGAGGCAAATGAAACCCAGGATTTCTCTGGGAAATGTTTCCCTGCAAGGCGAAGGGAAGACCTGAATTATCTTCTCTTACATTCTACCCACCTCTCAGAGAGCAGGCCAGACTATTCAGATGTGAACTGAGGCCTAGGGGTTAGAGAGAGAAGGTGGGAGAGGTAACATCTCTTATTGGACTAACTTCTGTTGATAGGTGGCAGAGGGTCAAGCCTGAGTTATTGGTTATGCTGGGAACCCTGTAACATTGCACAGGACCCACTTAAATGTCTGGTGCATGAGAGGAGGTGGGCTGATAGCACTCCTCTCCATTGTTGAGTTGTTAAAGGTGTGGCCTGCCACTTAAATCCATTCCGGTGTCTGTCTTTCATCCACCTGTGTGTCCTGATCAGTGAACTGAAAGGAAATTTGTTAGCTTTACACAGCTTGCCTGAGCACAAATTGATTTCACATTTGGCTAGAATGGTGAGCTGAGATCATTAGCAGGTATTGGGGGTTTCTGTTGATTCCCTCATTCTATTTCATTATTGCAGTTCAAATAGATGTAATTTACAGTAACTGTGAACCAGGAATAACAACTCTTTAACTAGCAGAGAGGACATGGAAAGGTACAAAAAGACATACTCAATAATAAAATGCAGGAAAATCACGATTGATTAATTGCAACCTGTAAAATGAACATTCAACTAGTAGTGAAACATGGAAATTTGATCTTTCTATGTACAAAAATATAGTAGAATTTTTTCTGAATCTAGTGATCCTATTTGTTAGTGTAATTCTTTCAGGCTTTAATCTAGTTAATTGTATTCTTTAATTTTGTCTGTACCAAGTAGCGCTTTTCATTTTTGTTGTGGAAGTCCTCTTAAGTGCTTATTTAAGTGAATTTTTTTTTCTTTTCCACTTTAAGAGTCTAGAGCCTGTGAAATCATTCTGTTCTGTCATTTTTAGTTCTGGCCTAAATTAACTCAAGTTAATTTTTATTTTAATTTAGCTTTAAACGTGGGTCAATAGCCTTGACTCCTTGTCTGAGGCTGGCTGCTGTACCTAAAGAAAAGCAAATCTTACAGAGGAATTGACATTTTCATCTGATACCATGAATGCCTTAAGATCTGCGGCTGGTTAATTTTCTACTTTTTATCTCTAGGCCCCACCTTCAGCAGCCGTTCCAGAATTGACCTGTCTCGACTTCTGTATGCTTATGAGATCTGTGAAGTCTTTATTCTCTCTCTCTTTAATTCTGCCTCAATCTGACTGAAGCTACATTTTTAAAGTGAGCTGCTTAGTGTGATTTGTTACCCCTGACTTTTCCTTTGAGCTGTAAAAATCTCCGGATAGCAACGCTATCTGTCAGTATAGCTTATTCCTCATACTGCAAACTGGTGAGTTCTGCTTTTTCATTTTCAAGCAGCCAGCTCAGTAAATTTGATACATACCTATTATTCATGTTTCCCACAATCCATGTGTTCAAAGAAAGCCTTTCACACTAGGGTTAATTTTGACACGTAGTGGGACAGATTGTACTCTTGGTTACTCTGCATGCAAGCTGATGTTCAGTGAAAGTCAGGTGGATGCTAGTGGTGTGCAGAATTTGCCCCACTATATTCACTTTTCATGCCAGTTACATGATTTCCAGTTCTATGCCAGTTTCCATAATTGACAAATTCATGCCTTATCCTTACAGCTCCTTGCAGTGATATCACAATGGTGAATTGGTGACATAAGTTATTTCCTGTTATTAATTGTTGTTGTATGGCTTCATGGCAGGATCAAGCAGAAAATGAGAAGGAGAAAGCATTACTGAGTATATTTATTTTTCATTTTGTGCTGAATGTGTTTTCCGTATACAGACCTATAAGCCAACTTGGTACAAATATAGCGTACGGGGAAAGGGGAAAGATTAATAATCTGACACTTTTGTACAAACATTACACTCTTTCTTTCCTCTCAGCAGGCCAGAGTATAAAATCCTTGTCTTGGAAGTGCTGCCCGTATTCTTCAATTGATACCCATTGATGCTCTTGTTTCCATCCTTTTAGGTTGTAGTGTGATTCTGAATAAATAATTTCAGTTGATATTTTTCCTACACTGTATCCAGTCTGGGTTTGGGACCCCGAGTCCCCTTCATTTCCCCATTATTCAGACTTCACCTTGTCGGTGTTTTCTCAATAACTTCCTCCTTTTTAGGAGGTCTGGTTTATTAACGTTGTACAAAACATCACAAATGTTTTGTACAACGTAAACTCAATGTAAACTCAGCCTTTACCCCTTTAGTGCAGCATTTTTAGCTCTGTCCCTGCTGAGGCTTTTCTCCTAGTTAGCTTCTGCTCCCCACAGACTTCTCTCTCAGACCTTCTGCCAAGAACAGGGTGGCCAACTGAGCCTGAGAACAAGTCAGAATTTACCAATGTACATTTCCAAAGAGTCACAGTAATCCGTCAGCAGCCCCCCATCAGCTCCCCCCCACCCCCGCTCCAAGCGCCTTCTGCCCATCAGCAGCCCCACCGATCAGCACCTCCACCTGTCACCCCACACCTCCGAGTCAGCTGTTTCGTGGTGTGCAGGAGGCTCGGGGGTGGGGGGAGAAAGTGAGGGCATGGCAGGCTCAGGGGAAGAGGTGGGAAGGGATGGAGTGGGGACCGGGCTTGTGACAAACCCAGGGGTTGAGCAGTGAGCAGGGCCGGTTCCAGGCACCAGCGTAGTAAGCTGGTGCCTGGGGCAGCAAGCGGTGGGGGTGGGGGTGGGGGGCATTCTGGGCCCTGTAAGGGCAGCGCTCAGGCAGATGTCGGCGGCCATTCTGTGGCAGCTCTGCTTAAGAGGGAAGGGTATTGAGCTGCTGCATCTGTGCCAGCAAAGATGGAAAAGCGACTTTTGGTGGCTTGGCTGCGGCAGCTCAAAGATCCTTCCTCATCAGAAGTGCTACCAAAAGTGCAGCAGAAGAAAGCTGCTCTTTCATGTGCAGCGGCGTGGCTGCGGCACTCTCCACGGAGTGCCTGCCGCAGACGTGCCGCCAAAACCGGCTCTTCCCTTTCTGCTTGGGGTGACACATAAGGTAGAGCCAGCCCTGGCAGTGCGCACCCCCTGGCACATTGGAAAGTTGGCACCTGTAGCTCCAGCCCTGGAGTCAGTGCCTATATAAGAAGCCGCATATTAACTCCAGAGCCACAGATTGGCCACCCCTGGCCTAGAAGCTCTGAAGATTTACTCAGCAGATGCCCACACTAGCCTTTTTCTGGCTATCTTCCCAATCTTTAGTAATCACTCCTATGTCTGTTCTCCCTGGACTCAGAGATTAAAATACTCTTTAAAAAGAGCAGGGCGATCTATCATAATCTGGGACCAGAAACTTTGGTAAAACAGTGTTTTAAGTGCACCCCTCAGACCCAACTTGATTTCAATTTTTTAATACCACGTTTTATATCCTTTGTGACACTTATGATACTCCCCCCACATCTCCCCTCCCCCTCCCCTTTTTAGGTTCTAAAGTTTTACATTGTTTTATTTTTGAATTAAGTTTTTTTTGTACATAATTCTACATTTGTAAGTTCAACTTTCACAATAAAGAGATTTCATTACAATACTTGTAATAGGTGAATTGAAAAATACTATTTCTTTTTTTATAGAACAAATATTTGTAATCAAAAATACATATAAAGTGAGCATTGTGCACTTTGTGTTCTGAGTTGTAATGGAAATAAATATATTTGAAAATGTAGAAAAATCCAAAAATATTTAAGTAAATAGTATTCTATTATTGTTTAACAGTGCGATTAATTATAATTAATTTTTAATTGCTTGAAAGCCCTAATTCAATTGCAAGCATACACATAAATATCACATATGTGGAAGTTTCGGTAAACTGATGAAAAATATGTCTATATAAGTGTGCACTATGTTTATAATAGCTATATCCTTATAAAATACATATCACATACTAAGAGTAGCATGTAAATCTTATTAATTTATTTACATATTGCCTGCTTAGTGGTGTTACAGTGACTACCATTAAAAAGTCAGAATTTGTCAATAACTACCATATTACATTTTTTCATCTCTATGGCAAATCTCCATGCAAAATATTTATATATCTTTATCTATAGCTAGGTATATATTCAGAGATATAAATAATTTTTGAACTAGTTCATTCCAGCTGTAATTCAAGTGACACCACAGAATTCAAGATTCCCATGTCTTAAAATTCCTGACAGCTTTTAAAATGTCATGTGAATAGATAACCTGACTATAGCTCCATATTCTGACTTACTGAGAGGATCCAATAGGCAAATTAAATTAAATAAAAACATTCATTTCATATAATAGACACTGTGATAACACTGACATGCAGTAATTCAGTGAAGCATTGAATAGTTTCTGCTCATTTTGTTCTCACAGACATTGAGTACAATAAATGTGATGATGGATGAACACCCAGGGATACCTGAGATTGTCAGTATCTTTTTTACATACTACTTTGCAATAGAAATAGGAAAAATGTTATACAGCTGTGCTGTATGCATTTGACATCACCCACATGAAAGCTAGGACATGGTTTTGTTTCTCTTTCTCTCCTCTGATGTCTTTCCTCTAAACTGTCCCATGCCCAGCAAGATTAAAACAGAATTTGTCTTCATTTTTCCCCCAAACTCTCGTTTCCTTGCTGTCACTGTTAATGCTGCCGTGTCCCCTAAACCAGCTGTTGTATTTTTACTCTGCTCCTCCGCATCATCATATTTGAATAGTTTTTCTGCAACAATGTTTCAGAATTTGATTATTTCTCATGAATTCCTCCACTAATCCGTAATCCTCCTTTTAGGGTATTGCCTGCCTTGCTTTCTGTAACTTCCTCCTCTCTTAGCTCTTAGAGAGAGCTCTGCATTAGAGAAATCTTCAGAGGTATAACTAGGGCTGAATGTAGCCATGAGTTAGTTGGAGATCAAATTTAATTAATAGTTTACCACAACTCAGACTCTGAGTTTTTTCCACCTTACAATCCAGAATGTCTCTAGAGTTCACTTATTTCTCTCTAAGCCATCCTCTCAAACTATCCTTTCCAGACATCTTATTACTAATTCCATCCTCCCAAACTTCTCCCTAAATGCAGTGTTGCTAAGACCTGCAATATTAAGAAAGACCCAAGAAAACCATGATCTGCAAATGGGAAACAGATCGTTTTCAGTTTCTGCTTGATGTCTGCCTAACACCTGCTGTCTGAATAGATAGAATGCAGTGGTTAAAGGTATTCTCATTAGAGGTCTGTCTTTGTATAGCTCTATCTTCAAAAGTGATGCGTATTAAAATACGATCCACAAATCAATGGAAGCATTGTACATTGCTCTGGCCTGTTTGTTTTAGCAGAGGGACTATCGAGGCAATAAATAACTCCCATTGTATTGCCTTAAAACAAAAGTTCTCGGGGGTTTAGCCATCCACTGTGAGTATACTCAAGCAAGCTGAATATTGTTGCTATTGTACTTCAAAAGAAAATGGTTTCTAATATCTACGACATTTTTTAGAGATTATAGTTACATGTGTGTAGCAAGCATGCAGTAAGTGAGATGATTAAAGGTAGTTTAAATGTCTGTCTGTTAGAGCTGCTGAGTGGCAAAAAGTCAGGTAATTATTTTTATTACATAAAATATATGTGAATTCTTTGTAGGGTTTGCATGTGTTTAGCTTACATCACTGAGTTTGGAAAGGCTAGATATGACTTGTGGTTTGTTTTATGGATTGCTTTCCTATCTAAATATGTGTAGTCTGTTACCGTCAGTCTTCTGCAGAAAATACTCTGTTATTTGTTCCTGGGCAATTTCTCTTAGACAAATGTCTTGAATATTTCCATTTTATTGAATGTACCTTGAATTGTATCTGGTTAAGGAGTGCAAAGTTGCTGGAGTTCTTCAAGCCTAAACATGGCCATACCTGACTGGGATGCTTCCTTTTGTATAATTGGACTCTTACAATGGAATGACAACACATTTATCTTATTACTCTTTTTTTTTTTCAGAATCAGTTATTGTTCTCTCTACACAGTTGCTTAATTTCCACGTGAATTTATCTCCTCTCATCCCCACGCACAGCGGTTGATTGACATTTGGCAGGGTGGAAGACTCTGGACATTCATTCAATGTGTCTGTCATTTTCTGTTTCTAGGCAGCATGAACTGTAAAAAGGCGCAGATAAAGCCTTAAGAAACCTGTTATCCATGTATGAAGTTTATTAACATTGCATCTATGAAGATTGCGGTGGGGACACTATTGAGGGCAAATAAGCATCGCTTGATATTTTACATTTAAGTGACTTTTTTATCTTGCTGAATTTCTACAGTCTTTGTATGAACTTGGTATAAACTTAAAAGAAGTTGATCACAGGAAATTTCCATTTTAAATCATATCTATTTTCTAAATAAATCATTAATTTTTCTTTTTCCTTTTCAAGTGTGGAGCCCACACTCCACATATAACAGTTGTGAAAAGTCTAACCCCTGGTTGGCTAGAGAACTAGGACATCCCATTCTTGCTTTAGGGTTGTCAGGTGTCCAGTTTTTGGCCGGAATGGCTGGTCAAAAAGGGACCCTGGCAGGTCTAAGGCAGGCTAGTCCCTATCTGTCCTGGAATCATGCTGTGCCCCTGAAGCAGTCAGTAGGTACAGCTACTAGGCGGGGGGGCACAGAGCGCCATGTGCTGCCCCAGCCCAGAGCACCAGCTCTGAACTCCCATTGGCTGGGGCCATGGCCAATGGGAGCTGGGAGGGCCAGTGCCTGTGGGCGAGAACAGCTCAGGGAGACTCCTGCTCCCCCGACCTAGTACATAGACCTGCTGGCTGCTTCTGGGGTGCAGTGCAGAGCCCCCTGCTGTACCCCAAACCTCTTATTGCCAGTTCCACACCAGACCCCTCACCATCAGCCCAGAACTTGTACCCCTCCCACACACCTCTGCCTCAGCCTGCAGCTTCTTCCCACATTTTGAATTCTTTGGCCCGAGGTGGGAGAATGTCGTGAGTGTGAGAGGGACTTTAGGAAGGGACATGGCTGGGGCGGGGCCTTGGGGAAGGGGCAGAGCTAGAGTGCTTGACTTTGTGTGATTAGAAAGTTGGCAATCCTACCGTGCTTCATTCTGGCAGCTGTCCTCTGACTGGAGGGTGGGGATAATGTTAAAGAGACTCCACAGGATGCAACAGAGTACATGAGGTGCTGCTGCAGGGACACAGCACACTGACAGTTGGCGTTCAGGGACAGGAGACAGAACCAAGGGAGCTGCTTGTTTGCATGGTGGTTAAGAACTTGTCCCACACTATGCATGAGTCGGCTGGAGTCAAAGGGAAAGGAGGTGCCCTGATCTGCGACTAAAGAACTGATTTTGGAGGGATACTTGGACTGTTTGTTGGCTGGTAGGGATGTTGAAGTGATTTCTGGATTGATTCCACAAATGCTGTAGGAGGGTTCCAGGGGTGCTGGAACCATTTTTATAATGGGAGTGCTGAGAGCCATTGAACAAAACTGCAAACCCAGTATATGATGGATAATATTTCATACTTACTTGTTTTTTGCTTTTGGTCATTATAATCAGTGGAGTTGTTCTAGATGTACCCATGTGTAACCGAGAGTGGAATTTCAGGTCCATCCATGTAGGTTTTGGTTTATTTTAGCCTTAAGTACACATTCCTAATTCTAAGATTCCTTAAGCATCCCTTAATGCTTTCCTAGGCATCTTTTCTTTCCCCTCTTCTTCCTTGCGGGAGAGGAAGACCTCAAAGGATCCTGATCAGAAGCAAAGCAAAAACAAAAAAACCCCTTATTTTCCTATAAGCCTCCACTGATGTCCTCAGAGATTCTTCAGTAAAGACATTTTATTCTGAGACTTTTCCGGTTATTCTACTCCGTGTCCCAGGACACTTTTTTTAAATTGAATTCTTATTTCCCATTTTTAAGTCTCCTGAACAACTCCTGTATTCTAACACACTTGTAAAATAACATTCCCTTAAACGGTATATATTTTTCACAACATATTGAGATTATGTAGGAGAGAAATATCATCTCATTTAATATATATGACATGCTTACTCTGAATGTTTAAGTTTACAAGGTAATAGATTATATTTTTTTTAATTTTCTGTGTTGGGAGCATTAATACATTTATTATATTCCAGTCATTTCCATAGCATGTGGATCAAAATCATTGAAGAGAAAAAAGCAAGCCTTGTACCTATGCAGCTCCCTCAACATTATTTTAGTTTGGAGCATCTGGAGACATTTACATTTACAGGGCAAATAAGTGGAAAAATTTGGAATCTAATTTTCAAAATAAAATGAGCTCTGTTCTACACCTACTTTGTGTACAACCACAATTGCTCATGTAAACTAGATAATTATGTAAACAAACAATCAGTTATGAGTCTAACTCCTCATTTGTATGTACAGCTACTCCATTTGACTGCTCAGTCATAGTACTTGTGCACACAAATTAGGCAGTAATTGTCCATGTCCCAATCTGGAAATGGGCCTAATATATCTTTATTCTTTTCCAATAAAGAGAATTTCCCATTCTTAATACCAAAGGCAATCCTTTTTCTATTGCCTCAAGCTATTATATATAGAGATGAACAGCAAAAATCATATACTTGTATTACTTTAAATTCAAACATGGTTGAAAGAAAATGATTCATATTTTATGCTACAGAGCTCAATGGGTTGGGAGTTAAAACAGCAGCGAATATTGAAACAGCATTTCTTCAGCTTTTGAGTTGACTTCCTATTGAATTTTTTCTTCCTGAGTTACTTAGATAAGCATATTTTATCTTCATATTAGGTACTTTCATAATCCATTGCTAATAATGTTTTCACAGTCCTTGGGGTCTATCAACCGGCAGAATTTACATGCAATAAGCACGTTTTTGGTGCATAGGTAAAGCTATTGGTATAGTTTTACCTATAGTATAGTTCATTTTCTGTTAATTATCAGGAAAAACACCCCTGAATTCCATATGTTGAGTTGCCACAGTAAGTGAATGAGGGGAGGGGGTATCCTGCAGAATAACTTTTTTAATTCTGTTGTTCAGACACTGTTGTAAAGAGAAGACCATGTAACAGCCAATCAAAATGTATTAAAAAAAGTTTGTTTTCTGAACCTTTTCTCTTACGTCTTAAAGTACTTTGCAAGCATCACAATGCTCTATTAATTATTTGAGATGAACTTGAAGCATTTCCTGGTTACTGAGCACATGTAACTTATACAAGATTAATTAAATCATAAGACATAAATCAAATAACTATCCACACACATGCAGTATTATTCTAACCCATTTTACAGATGAGTAAACCAAATAACTTAATCTATAAGTAATTTGTCAGAATCCCTCTGAGTCAATGTCAGACAAGAATGAAACGCAGTTATCCTGACTTTCACTCCCATTCGCTTACTTCTAAGGTGATATCCTTAGATGACATAAATCTATCAGGCAACTGAGAGTGACAGGATATCTAAAATCATCAGTTTAGAGTGGATTTGAAGCAGCAGTTTGGCTGAGGATCTGGCCACCAATGTCTAGTACCCAGTACACATAGTAACTAATACAACATTGCCATGTTTTCCCATCAAAGCAAGATTTTGGACAGTTGGCTAAAGAAACGGCTCAAACTCCAAATTTAGATCAGAAGCTGGATTCTGAAAAGGTTGAGGTTGTTAGAAACTGGGGCTTTGTTTTGGGGCAATCTTTACCATGGTGTTGGTATTCCACCACTGCCATGTAGCAGGAGATGAAACAACAATTTTACATCACAGTATTGTGCATTCAGACAACACATATCATAATTTTTTGTTGTATCTAGGCAGAGTCTAATAATGTATAGCCTATTTTCTTTGAAAATTTGTCTGTGGAAGACAGAAGTACAGAAAATCTTTTTATTACCAATGCAATGTACAAATTGTATGCAAAAGCAGAGGACATCTTATGACAGTCTGTATAATTTTATCACAGTCAGTGACAGTCTCAAATCTATGTATCCCACCCAAATTTACAAGCACCTTTTTTAGATTTATCTTCTGAAGAGGAATAGCAATCTAAATCCTGTTATCTTCCTCAACATTACAATAATTTTAATTTTAAGAACTTACATGTACATTCCTCAATATGTGGTATAGCTGATGAGAGCGAAGAACTTTTAAAAATGTATTCTATTCATAAATCCATGCAGTTGAAAAGAATATGGAGATTTTTTCCCTCATAACAAATAAATCAGTCTATGAATTTTATAAGAGAAAAATAAGTAACATGAGTAATCAAGATCTAATTACTAACTTGTGTTGGCTTTAAAATTTAGGTCTATACAAATGACGTGCTCATTTTGTGTAATAATTTGCATCACATTATAAACAGAATAAAATGAAATTGAAATTAACTCATTGAATAGGCTACATTTCCCTACCTAAGCATGCAAAGGAAGATTTGTTATTGCACATGGATTGGAGCTCTAGGAGCTGAGAGAACCACTTGATCTCAGATCCACTCTGCCCCTCCAAAAATGTGCTCTAGAAGCTATGGTAAAAAAGACACTTGCCTTCCCTTCATACTTCTCCAGTAATCCTAAGGCAGATAGCAACAAGAGCACATCAGCTCATCTGTCTATAGGCTCAGACAGCAGCTGTCTGGAACCGCTTTCTCTTCCCAGAGTACTCAACTCAGCGGGAAGACCAAACATAGCACAAAGCCACCAGTGGTTTCACTCTAACACCATGACCAGGATGCACATAATTGCTTCAGGGGGAGAGGGTTTGAAATGAAGGGAAGCAAAAAAGGAAGGAGAAAGAGGAGGGAAAAGATATACACATGGCAAAAAGAGAACAAAGAGAAAGTTCAGAAGGGAGAGAACAAAAAAGAGCACATTTGAGGTGGGGTGGGGCAGGGAAGGAAAAAGATGTGGGAGCTGTTGCAGAGCCTGGAGTGAGAAGCTAGACTGTTGAAGTTTGGGTTCTCTCTCCAGCAGGATTTGGGAACCACTAGAATTAGTCATTCAGTGTTAGCAGTAGAAAAAAATATCAGAAAAGTATAAATGACATCTCTTGATTTATGAATATAGAGTTTTACAGATTGTAGATGACCCATAAAGCCATGGGTCAAAATTGGGTACCTTTAGGCACAGAAGAATGAAAACAAAATAACCAGTATAATGAGTACATAGGTAAACCTACTGACTTTATTTGTTCAGCACCACAACCATCCTGAGTTGTAACCCTCTAGGTCTAAGAGGAGGAGGTGCTATTAGGCTATTCTCTGTGAATAGAGAATCCACTTCAATCCTTTGTCTGAAATAACTGATGTCTTAAGACATTCAAGACATCCTGCAAAACCCATCTCTTTCCCGATCCTTTTCGAAAGGGTAGGTCCAGCGAAGATGGCAGTCTTAGCATTGAAGGCTGGGATTTGTGGTGGGAATAGGTGTATGGGGTTTAGTTGCTCCTTTTGGTTTTAGGGAGTGTGCTGCATTTTTAGGAAATTATTTTGACTGCATTTTTATTAGATGGCAAAGGCACTGAGAGCCTTCAAGTGGTGCATGCCTAAACCTGATGAATGTATTTTTTCTAAATGCACTTTGTAATTATGGGTAACTACACCAAGGGCTTCGAAGCAACAAATATTTAAAAATAACCTTTATAAACCCATTTGAAACAAGTGTAGATGTGAGTGTTTCACTGCCCTTCAGATCTCTGCTTATAAAAATGCTACTGTTACTTATGATGCCTCAGCAATTTATCCTCACTTTGCAATGTGAGTCCAGAACACATTCATACAAGATGCTGCAATGATTAAATTGTTCTAAAATTGGAAACTGCAGTGGGTTATGGCTAAGTAGAAAGGGCTTTGTGAGAAAATGCCACATTAATTTACTGATTTAATAGAGGTTTTTAAGAACACTGATGATTTGGAGTCAAGCAACTCATTAATATTTTAAATCTCAGAGGCTACTGTAAAATGAGGCTGTAGAGTGAATCACTATGCAACAGTTGGAACCTAGACTCACCTCTCAAGTGAGCTCCAGGTGCTTTTTGTTACCGGTACCTATGAACAGAGAAATGAAGATGTAATTGTGTAGCACCCTTGCCTAATTAACAATGTAAATTAGTTTGTACTTCTATTAAGGTTTCCCGTTTGAGTATATAATGCTAAATTATGAAAATGTGTGATTATTTGTTTTACTCTTAGCGCTCATTTGCAGTGGCTGTTCTGGCAATCAGAAGAATTTCCAGCCTGTTTTTTGCTGTGCAGGGAGCAGGAGCTACTGTACAAATCATGAGACTGATTCTTCAAAAAGATAGAAACCTCTCTAAGGTGCTGAGGACTTTCAACTCCCATTAGTTTGGCTGTGGGACTTTTTGGTGCTGTCAGAGCTGTGCATCTGCTCACGGTACACATCTTGTGCTCCATCTTCAAAAGAAATCATAATATTCTCTCTGCATTGTCTGGGAAAGATAAAAAGGCTCTGAGCCTCACTAGTGTTTCCATTTTGGACTACCTACTTCATTTAAAGCAATACAGCCTCTCCCTAATCTCGGTGCACCCTAGACTGTGCACCTTTGACTGCAATTTAGCTCTTTCACCCACTTGTACTGAAATGGCAGTGTTATCTCATGAATAGAGCACTGGACGCGAACCCATGATTCCTGGTTTCTGTTCCTGACCTCTGCCAATGTTGGGCCTCAGTTTTCTCATCTTTAAAATGGGGATAGTGATACTGACCTCCTTTGTAAAGCGCATTGAGATCTACTGATGGAAAGATGTAGGTGGTATTACTGAAATTTTTTTAAAAGACTACTACCCAATTGGAAGCCACCCCTACTGTGAAACTTAAATGTCTGGAGTTCTTCAAATGATGGAATTACTATGTAAGTCTCTGTTAGAATGTTCCCTGGACCATCTCTCATTGAAAAAAAACACATTCCTAGTTGCAGTCAGAACAGCTTGAAGAGGATGAAGATCTTAGCAGCTTACTCACCACAGTGTTTCATAAGGGTCAGGCAGTTCTTTACCAGCACATCCAACTTCTGTCTGTGGTTGATTTTGTGGCAGATTTCTGTTATCAATCTGCCTGGGTCTCAGTTGATCAGGCTAAGACCGCAGGATCGTAGGGGTGGGGATGAAGAAAACACACCATGTGACTGAATTTTAAAGCTTTATTAAGAAAATAATCAAAAGACAGAGATGAGTGCAGGAACTGCTTCCACATCACTCAAAGGAAGAAAGAAGCGTTAGTGCTCAAACCCTGACCCACTTTCATACTCACAGACATGCCACCCCAGACTGACCAGGCCTGGGTGTACCTTCAGAGGAAGAGAGAGAGAAAAATGGACGGATGCACAAGTCATCCAGAGGTCCTCTGCCAAAAAAAATCTCCAACTTACTTCTGCGCTTGGGAGGATTTTTATGCACTTGGGTCTCTTGGGGGCATCCCCTTCAGAGGCCTTCGTTCCCATGCTTGGCATACCAGTCTAGACCAGCCTTCCATGGCTTTTTCAACTTTCCCCAAAACACACCGGCTCCAGGGGCAGAAAGGCAGACTGTTGAGTCTCACTGGGCAGCCAACCTTCGCAAATGTGTAATCTCAGTCTTGCAACTTCTTTTGTCTTTGTTTTGCTTCTATCTATATTTTTCACAGCCAGCTGGGGCTGAAAGCAGTTATTGGTGCTTGGCATGGTCTGTGTTGATTCTTGACTTTGAATGCAGAGCAGCTTTCTCTTTATCTCTAGGCCAAGCTGACTTTTCAAATTAACCCATTCTTTGCTCTTTTCTTCTCCCTCCCTCTCTTGACCTCTCATAACCTGCAAAGGAAACTTCCATTCCCATTCACACTTTTAACTTTTCCCAAAATGCTTTGCGATACCTGCAACAGCCTTAGCAATGTACAATGCTGATCTGTCCTCTTCAGGGAACTTGAAGGAGGGGACCATTGGGGTGTGACAGTCTGCTTTCACTTCAGCCAATCAAGCAATTTACCATTTTTCCCTCCAAGATCACTCATTGTCAGACTAAGGTGCATTGTATAAATGTGAATCTCAAGCATTCAGAAATCATGAGTGACAGCCCCAAATCATAAGACTGGCCTAAATATCACCATGTGATTTTTAATGCATTTTCATAGAAGCATAGAAATGTAGGTCTGGAAGGGACTTTACAAAGTCATCAAGTTCAGCCCCTTGGGCTGTGGCAGGACCAAATAAACTTAGACCGCCCCTGACAAGTGTTTGTTCAACTTGTTTTTAAAAGCATCCAATAATTGGGTTCCACAACTTCCTTTGGAAACCTATTCCATTATTACTTTTTGGATTTAGCTTCTCAGCCCGATGGGCAGGGCTGGATTCTGCTCACCTACACTGATGTGACACCATTTGGAGCTCAGTTCAGAAGGGCAGTTCTAAATCATTGTTCAGTTAAGATTCTCCCCGTTTGCCTCTGTTGGATTTAGGGACAACTTGTTAATCACAGAGTGAGGATCCATTCAGACACTTCTCAAAGAATTAAAAAAACAGTTGCTTTCATAGTAACTGTAGTTCTTCAGTACGATGGTTTGTGTGGATTCATTCACTCTTTCCCACCATCTTTCTATGCTATTTGTAGTCTCAGTGTAGATTCTTGATTTAGTGGAAGAAAATGTGGGCCAGTACTCCTTTGTGTCATCAGATGGAAATATTAGGACATAGGCAATGTGTGCAGGCAGTTTCAATGGACAGAGCTATCCAGAAAGGTCTTGCTTGCATACCAAGATATTCATCATATACATGTGAATCTAAATCTATGCACACAACCTTGCTGAAGAGCCGCAGTTATTGTGGCAGTGGTAATTAATCCATTTTTTTTAATGATCTTCAGCACTAAAGACCACATTCCTCTCTGGATGTACATGAACATGGTTCCTGTTGACGTACATAGCTCCCATTAATTAACATGTATATGCATCTGATGTCAAAATTTAGACTAAACAATGGATTATGCTATTTCCTGTATGTGTTAAAACTGAGGTCAAGAAAGTGGTATAGCAGAATGTAATGCCCAATACAATATATGAGATAGTCACATACAGAAACTTAAAGGGTCATAATGCTACGAATTTTAGTTAGCCAACACTACTTTTCCCACAGTTTAGTGAGTTTGAAATTAAACCAGGCTAATAGGCAGCTATGAAAGTTGAAAATAACAAAGGGCAAGATGCAGTACTCTGTTATCAAGAAGGATAATTCAGATACTTCATCTTTGTGACAAAAGTTGAATAAGAGGTGCACACACAAAAAAATCAAACGTACATAGTAGTCCCCTGTCTTCAGGTTCTGTTCTTTTTGTACTCCTACAAATAGTGGGCTTTTTGTTACATATGTATGTGCCTCTTTTGCTCTCGTAGATTGTACATGCAGCTAACAAGATATTATCTCTATTTGAACTCAACCGACTTTTTTTTCCCAGTTTACCAGTATGTCATTTGAGAAGGATGTTGAAGTGTTTTCAGAATTTTGCTTTTGTTTGGCAAACAAGTTTTTTTCAGCTTTCATTACATCCAAAATCTGTAGTCAGTTCTTTTGTTAGTTGCAATCAGTAATACTCAGCTCTAATCTTCTTATGCAGAACCTGAAATAATCAGTCATGGATGATGCCTTAAATATAATGTAGCTATTTTGAGCACTAGAATCACAATTATATTAATAAAAGAAGATAAACTGGAAAAAGGAAAACAAAAGCATCTGACTTGAAACAAATTCAGCAATACATCTTTTATACAACGTATATCCCATATATAATCTTCAAAATTGTCTTCATCAACTTATCTTAATTAATCCTAGGAATCAACAAGTTTATACTAGCTCACTATATGGTTTTATATGTCAATGGCATATTTGATTTGTGGCCAGCTCCTTATAACTCACTTAGTTTTGTTGTTTTCTTTCAGAACAAAGATGATATACTTTCTCACCAGCTGCCAATGATGCGAACTCAATACACATAGCTTTTGAAACACCTGTCATGAAAAGACCCTTAATGATGGGGTCCAGAATTGCCTTGATGTGTTGAAGGCCTCAATATAACTCTTGTTCAAAACTATTGATTTCTGGATGGGAATCTTTGTGATATGAAGGACCAGTGTTACAGAGCCTTGAAAACTATGGTTCAATTCTGTTAACAATTCATTTTATCAAAACTTTTAACTTAATTCTTACATTGATTTGTTGACCAAGTCCAAATGATCTGTATTGCTATGTCTACAAGCTTGGTTAAGAACATTAGAACTAGATCAATGAAAACACAAAGGTTGGGAAGAATAGCACTCCTCCCCCCCCCTTTTTTTGATGATAATAAAATAACTATTTGTAATTCTACAGTAATCGCAAACATTGTGAGCTTGGCTAGAACCATTATTGGATTTCACATTCCATTTTATTGCTATTCTACAGAGAAAAATGTACAGGACTCATACAAAATTACAAAGGGAAAATACTGTGGTGTCGGGGAGGGTGTTGTATAAAGCACACAGCGTGAAAGAAAAAATATATAGACAATGAAAAAAGAGAAGCAAGAGAAAATTTAGTTTGTGATTTTTTTTTTGCAGGTGTTAATTGTAATACATGCACTAAAATTCTGGATGAACTCCCACTCCTGAACACTCACTTGGTCACTGTACTGGACCAGTATCTTGAGTCTCTCATGCTTCTCGCCTGGCAAAGATTAGGCACTCTTTCTGGGTCTGGACTGATAGGCACATAGCTGGAGTACAGACCCATGTCTGACACCTGTCTTTGACTGCGGGATCCCCACTGTCAATTGCCCAGCCAGAAACTACTGCTGGCCCACCTCTTGGGGAGGTGGATTAACTACATAGATAGGAGAGCTCTCTCCCATCAGAGCAGAGCATCTTCATTAAAGCACCACAGCACCATTCACCTGACCAGAGTCCTAGTGTGAGACCTCATACTGCCTTCATGTATACAGCCTCCTCCCTCCATTTTTTCTGTTTTGCAAACTTTTAGGTATTTACACACAGAGAGAGAACTGCTTGGCTGTTCATTATTGTGCATAAAAACAATGATTAGCATTGCGGCACCTTAGAGACTAACATTTATTTGGTCATAAGCTTTCATGGGCTATAACTCACTTCATCAGATGCATGGAGTGGAAAATACAGGAGCAGGTATAAATACATGAAAAGGGGAATTGCCTTACCAAGTGGGAGGTCAGTCTAATGAGACAATTCAATTAACAGCAGGATACCAAGGGAGAAAAATATAACTTTTGTAGTGGTAATGAGTGGCCTTTTTCAAATAGTTAACAAGGTGTGACTAACAGCAGGGGGAAATTAGTATGGGGCAAATTAGGTTTAGGTTTTTGAATGACCCAACCACTCCCAATCTCTATTCAGGCCTAATTTGATGGTGTCCAGTTGTGTATGTCTCTCATTTAGAAGTGACCTTGCACAAAACCAATATCTTTGATGTACCTTTATGTAAATGCATCAATATAGATAAAGGATAAAAGTAGTAAATAAAAAAACAGCCAACAATACAGATAAAGAAAAGATGCATATTAGTCTATCTATTAATTGTCTGTTTGTAATCTACTCACAATAGAATAAACAAATGGTCCTAACTTTGCTTTTTTAATTTGATCTGATTTTACTTAGTAATCAGTTATTTGTTTGAGCTTTCCATGCTAGCAGTGATTATAAGCATTATGTTAATTTAATGTAAATATACAGCAAAGTAATGAAACAGGTCATTACATTTCAGTTTACATTATGAATATGTATTGCACTGTGAGAAAAATTTCTGACATATATTAGCTTACCAATATTCTGTTCAGCCTGATATTTAATTTGCTGTATGGGTGAAATCAGATATATAAACACATCCAGTTTCTTTTCCAGTATTTTGGTGGGGAAATACGACTTATTAAGTTTAGTATTTCAGGTTTCACAGCCAGTTTCTGCATTTAATCTGTGCTAAATTTCAGAATGTACTTCAGGGAAACAGATAACATTCCCTGATAGTGCCATTTTATGGCTCGGTTTGGATGTGATGGAACCTTCATTTCACTGAGGAACCATGATTTACAACATCTTTTTGCATTTATTTTAATGACTATTTTTTAAAATGCTGCAAAACATTCTGTATTCATGAATATTTTGCATAGATTTATGTAGATTAGCACAAGTAGAGAAGAAATAAATACATGATTTATTTATTTATTTTATTTATTTTTACATCTCACATTAGAAAATTGTTGAAGGCAGGTTATTCAGGTATAGTTTTAACAGTGGCCTAGATTCTCTCCTCCCTAACACTAAGGCTCTGTGTCTGACTAACAGATATGTTCTAGTTACATAGTGACACTACTCATGCTGCAAACGTTTATTTTATGTCAGTGTTCCTCGGCCTGGACTACGAACTTGCAGTAGGGTTTTCTACTTTTAGCAGTTTGTTCTTTGGACAAACTCTTTGCATTAAAATGTTCCATTTCTATTGTCACATCTGCTTGCAATAATATCACAGTACAATGCAACATTAAAACAAATGAATATGAGTATTTAACAAGAGCTATTATGCAATTACCATTATCATACAACTTGCATTAATGCTATCCCACTTTATTGTAACAAATGCCATCTCTTGAAAAGTGTGGTGGGCCTCTCATGTGACTCTAGAGTATGCAGTGTACCACCAACAATTTGCAAGCTCTTACAGCTTCCCTCCATCTGAACCTCCAAAACCACTTCAGTCGTTCAAAAGAGTAAGGGTGGGGCTACACTACCCACCAGATCGACGGGTAGTGTTCGATGTATCGGGGATCGATTTATCGTGTCTCGCCTAGATGTGATAAATCGATTCCTGAAGCGCTCCAGTTGACTCTGGAACTCCAGCACCACAAGAGGAGTAAGCAGAGTCAACGGGGGAGCCGCTGCAGTCGACCTGCCGCCATGGGGACAGCCAGGTTAGTCGAACCAAGGTACTCCAGCTACTTGAATAGTGTAGCTGAAGCTGCGTACCTTAGTTCGAACCCCCCTGCTAGGGTAGCCCAGGCCTAAGATGCTGCCTGTGTTATGCTTAGCTGTAGCCAGTGCACTATTATTGTCTCACTCTTTCACTAACTGTGCCCAACAATTAAAGAAATATTGCCCTCACAGACTATTTAATATTCTTAAAATTTGCATTTTGTAAAAACGTTTCTATGCAGAACTCAAGTTACAATCCGTCTTCAACTTAGAATAGCTAGAGGAACTTGTCCTTGAAACATTGGACCAGAACTCAGGAGATTTGGGTTTAATTCCTGTCGTTGCCCCAGACTGTGTCACCAATCTCTGTGCCTCATTTTCCCCATTTGTGTAATCAGGATAATGATACTTTCTTTCTCCCCCCCTTTCTATGTTTTGTCTATTGAAAATGTAAGCTCTCTGGGGCACAGACTGTCTCTTACCTATGTGTAAGTACTATAGTTAGCACAGTGGGATCCCAGTCTTGGTTGTGTACTCTTGGCATAGGTATAGGACTGGCTTATGTGCAGATACACCCTAAAATAAATAATCTTTCCTGAATTACACTGCAGAGGGCAAACTTTCCAAAGGGTCTTTACTGGGCCATGACCTGGGCATGAGCAACTCATACGTACACAAGCTGGGGGACAGAAAATGTACCCTTCTGTTCAGAGAACATGAGGCTGGTGAGGCTCCAGCAGTTTGCATGTTACTGAAGAAGGCTAGCAAGGAGGGTGTGAACACAATTTATATGATGGGTACTTTATAAATAATTCATAAAGGGTTAATAATAGATGTGTTAACAAATGGTTAATCAATTTGTGTAGGGTCCAGCATGTCAATAGGCTGTTTATTAACATGGTTTATAACCATCCACAACACCTCAATTGATGTACTTATATCCATCTATAATGCATACTGTTCATAATTGGAACATGGTTATGAATACAATTGTTAAGAATGAGTAACCCTTAACAGCTAGGAAGAAATGTACTTATAAAATGAAGTGTTCCTGAGAGAGCTGTTGGGGGATGGTTGCTGGAATGATTAGATACACACTCATTCAAATCTGCTGGCTGAAAATCTCTTTAGAAAGAGCATGGAGGGGATGCGGTTGCTCTGGCTGGAAAAAGCAGCCAGGCAACCTGATGAAGGGTGACTTACGTACTCTGTTTCCTCTAGATAGACCCCCGTAGAGTATTACACCCACACAGGATTTAGCGGAGGAGCTCTGCTTTTCAGAAATAATTTCGATGCCTCTTTAATTGTTCTGAGGAGTTCAGACACTCCAATGATGATCTTATCAGTGCCTGTAAATTAAAAAAGATAAATATTGACAGGTCATGCACTCAGACCAACAAACACCTTGGTTTATGATTTCACAGGATCTGCGGGAGACCAGGTCCATCTGTGCAGAGGCCCCTGCATTCACAATGGTCCTGGGCTCCCAACCCCCTCCTCCAGCTCCTAAACAGCATCGTTCCTCTAGGAAAGGTTGTTACAAGAAGGAGGGAGAAAAATTGTTCTTAACCTCTGAGGCTAGGACAAGATGCAATGGGCTTAAATTGCAGCAAGGGCATTTTAGGTTGGACATTAGGAAAAACTTCCTGTCAGGGTGGTTAAGTACTGGAATAAATTGCCTAGGGAGGTTGTGGAATCTCCATCATTGGAAATTTTTAAGAGCAGTTGGAGAAACACCTGTCAGGGATGGTCTAGAAGATAATATTTACTCTTGCCATGAGTGCAGGGGACTGGACTAGATAACCTCTTGAGGTCCCTTCCAGTCCTATGATTCTAAAAGTCAGCAAATGGTTCAGTAATACATAATTGATGGTAAAAGACATCCAGAATATGTAGGTCTTGGAGAGGAAGGGTAAAGTGGAGGGGGCTACCAGTCATCAGTAAAGACCAAAAAAAGGAGTATGCTTTTAGGTGAAGAATTTGAAGAATCAGTTGTGTGCAACACATGGGGAAAGCTGTTCTGTAGAATGCAATAAAAGTGCTAAAAGACCTGACAGTATTAGTGGTGAGGACAGGAGAATTATGTGTAACCTAAACAGCCTGAACAGAAGCTGCAGACCAAGGAGTAGGGAGCTGATATGTTTCTGCAAGGGCTTGAAATCAAATAGATACTGAAAGGTACTCATCTGAGAAGAGTCGAGTAATTTTACAGCAGTTATGTATTTGTAATTAAAATATGTGCTGTAGAATGATGGAGACTAGTTATACAACCATTAGAACTGCAAGGAGAGAGTTGCAATAATCAAATAAAGAATATTAAGAATAAGAGTGAGTGAGGATAGATGGTGAGTTGGAATATGGGCAGTAGTACAGATGTGAAAGGTATTGAAGATATTATGGTTAAAGGGTAGCTGAGGTTCAAGCTTGACTTCAGGGTACATGGCAAATAAGAGATCAGCAAAGCAGGAATGAAGGAGTGATTGAGGATGCTTTCTTGCCTGGGGAAAGAACTTTGCCTTCTGCCTAATTTTTCAGAGAGCTGTATGAGGTTTAATCTGTGCAACTCCCATTAAATATCAATGGAAGATAAGCAGCTAAATGAAATGCTGCACTACTTTGAAAGTGTTCCTTTTTAGAGGTGTTCGACTGCAGGAGGTTTGAACAAAACCAGGCATTAGTACTGGGGAGAGAGATAGAGGACAGATGTGGAGTTAACATGTGAATAACCAAAGATGAGACTAGAATAGATAAAAAGATAGGCATGCAGACCTGCACTATACAGGGATAATTTCTATAATTAACTCATCCAGAATTTTTAAAATTCTGATACTTATTATATTGTAATAAGAAAGACAGTGAAGTAGATATTTACATTGCTGTTATCCTAGACTTAGCATTAATCACTGCAGCACACAAAAAAGGAATACACCTATCTGTAAATTACAGGAAATCTTGAAGGGTTGGAGCTAGACATCTGAATAAGGAAAACCAAGACCGCTAGTAGCTACATATCACTAATCAAACATTGCATGAACTACTGCTTTTGTGCTGGGGCTCTTCATAACCTGATAGATACTGACAGAAAGATTCCTTGAAGTTATATTATAAATGTGATTTAAGCTGCTAATAATTTTAAGGATACTGATTAACTGTGCCAGTTTTGGCAATGTGCTAGAATTGTTCTTTAATAAGTTTCAAACTCTCAGATCAGCCAACCAGAAATTTCTGAATACATGATTATCTGAACACTTCAAAGTCAAGCAAGCAATGAAATTTAAAACTAACTCTTTTATTTACACATGCATTTTTATTAGAGATCTATTTACCAAAATTTAAAAAAATGAAAAGCATAAATTGAAGCAACTGCATTAGCCATATTTGAAGTTGAACTACTCCAGCTAAGATCTTTTACAGTTTATTGGAGGTTTTCAGCATTCCAAATGACTTTAGATTTGAATTACTGATGTGTGTAGTTGTGCTTCTGGCTAACAAGATACTGTTGCTAAAAGGCAAACTTTCAGTACTGTGTGCAATGGATTTGACAAAATATAACTCCCCTTCTTAGAATTATGCCTCTAATCAGATAGACAAATACTAAAAAATGTACCCCATTGTTTTTAAACTAAGCACCATAGGTGTGTGACCACTTTACAGGCCTTTTACCCCAAGCTGTCTTCTGATCTTTGAAATTTTTGTGCATTTGTATATACTCTCTGGGGTAATTTCTGTGCTGAATTACATTGCACATAATCTCACTGAAATCAATGGGCTTGCAAGAGCAAAAATTAGTGCCTTTTATTATACAATGTTCAAGGAGTGTGGAATGGTTTGCCTTTCATATCCAGTCAAAGATTTTGGGATTTACATACAAGTCCCATGTCCCTGCTCATAAGCTGCTAATACTTCTTTATTAATAGGAGAGTGTTCAAGTCAAGAAGTTAGAGTTCTGACTTGAAAAAAGTGACTCCATCCCTTGTAAAATTAAATTCCAGTTTCTATTTAAAATGGGCTCCAAAGACATGACTTCCCATAATTCTACTGAAGTATGCTAATTGAATGTTCTGTGGAGCTATGTTAATTTATTTGTAAGGTTCCTCAAGTATACGCAGTGCACACACACACACAAAGTTTCCTGCTCCAAGAAGATTGTTCCTCTATAGTCTATCCATACTGACAAATACAAAGGGTCATAGACAAAGTTGGAGACATCATTGTAGCAAATCTCCATAAAAGTGTGTTTTATTGAGGGATGTGAAGAAGAAAAGGGAGGTTGCTCAAAGCACTAAAAAGGAAAGGTACCCTGGAGTAAGGAGGCCCCATGAATGAAGCAGAGATAGCTAAGCATATGTACACTGAGTCCTGGTTTTGCAAAACCAAACCCAAGAGCTGATTTGGACCCTGGCTGATTTTATCCTAAATGCCAAATTCCAGAGATGGGAGAGGATTCCGATAAAGAAAGCATAAGTATATCATGATGACTGAAAGGACAGTTGGGAGAGAATGTTTGGAAGACTTGAAGGAAGGATTAGTTAAGGGCAGAATTGTCCAAAGCTTTAAAACTAGCACTTTTTTTTTTTTTTGCATGACAGCAGCTTTTAAAAATGTCTTAAAAGGATAGGTATTTTATGTCAAGTTTAAACCCAGAGAATATTCTATAGCTTTGTTAAAAGACCTTAACAAAGGATACATTCACAGAATATTCAGTACAGTGGATAGTGCTGGTAAGGCAGTAGACTTTTATTAAAGAGAGCTGTCAAATATTTATAAAACTTATTTTAACAGACCTATTTTAATACTATTGAGATTTTTGCAAAATATTGCTACATTTAAATATATATGTATGGTGACATAAAGAAAAAAAATTACTTGACAGTATAACAAAATAAGTATTTTCTCTGCTGAATAATTCATTGCAGATATCTATTTAATATAAAATGTATCTCTATTAAGTGAGACATATCTGTGTGTGCAACTGTCTATTATGTGTATCACAGATATATGCTGCTAGACTTTTATACTTTGGGATACTGTAGCAGGGTGCTGGTGCAGAAGGCACCTAATTAGCCCCTGCTCAGCCAGCCCCAATCAGGGGAAATGGATTGGGGCTGAGGAAGGCATGATTCTTGGCCTAAGGATAGGCTGCACCTGCTGGCCTGAGGACTGTAAGGGCTGGGAGGAGGCCAGAAGACAGGGGGAATGGTCAGTCTGCTGACTGGGGCCTGATTCTGTGGCTAGAAGGAGTCAACTTGGCTGGTAAACCTTGTATATAGCTGGATGCTGATGGTGGGACAACGCTGTAAATAAAGACACAGATGCTGTACATTTAAAGGCTCTTGGAGCTTTATTGGGATGGTCAGGGAGCCCCAGGAAGTGGGGCAACAGGAAGACTCTGTTACAGATACATTATATATTTCTCTAATATTAGACCTCTCTGATGACTTATACAGTTACTGATTACCCCCAATGTACTGTTTTAAATAAAGCTCCTATTTTTTTCTTCCCAACCCCTTCATATCTATTTTCCATTGCTGTTGTCAACACCATCTGTCTTGACACCTGGGCTTGCAAGCTGTGGCTCTTTTTAAATCTTTCTCCCATCTAGATTCTTCTGTTGCAACACTTTAAAAAGCCTACATTTGAAATCTTTCATTTCAGTCCCCTCTTCTCTGATCTTCATGGTACCCACCTTGTCCCCTTCCCAGCTAATCCAAAATGTTACTGCGAAAAGAATTTGTTGCCTGACTCTTCAAATCCCACTATTGTCAAGGCATTACCCTGTATATTTAACAGTAAGAGTCTTGCAACCATATTCTGCATCACATGCAGTACAGAACTATTTGTTTTTGATATAACGTAACTGTTTCTAGGGAGTTTAGTCAGTGTCCCATGGGAATTTCAAACAGCATTACAGTCCTCAAAAATCTGTAGATCTCAAATACTTAATTGTTATGCAGAAGGAAGTGGGGAAGAGATACATATCAGCTTGGGTGAGGTACCTAGTGAAATCTGTTGCTGTCCTGGAGAATGCTGCGGCTGCTACCAGTTGAGTGTCACTTTCTTTCCACATCCTCCAAAATAAATATGTATTTTGGACTATTTCTTAAATAGGGAACATATATTAAACAAAAAATAACAACTTGGAAACACAAAGATGCTTCCATATAGCATGAGTTCTTGCTTTGTGTACATTGTTTACCATGTTCTGTATGGAATTCTAAAAAAGCACATAGACAGCTAGTGTCTGAATAATATGCTACAAGGAGAATTGGTCAAAAAAGGCTTTTTCAATCAAAACAAAAGTTTTTTACCAAAACTTTTATTTTGGTTAAAATGTTTGGAATTTTTCTATAAACATTTCCAAATCAATTTTTTTGGGGTGTGGAAGAGTTTTTCCCTTCCCTCTATCTTACTTTTCTTGCCCTTTGCCAGTAGCACAAAGTTGTTGTTTTTTCAAAATGAAGAAAGTTTTTAAAAGAGAAAATACTTAAAAATAAACTTGAAAAGACCCTGAAAAACTTTGTTTCAATTTAAGCTGCTTTCATTTGGTTTCAGATTCTTTCTTTAAAAATTGAAAACTTTTCCAGAAATGGAATTCTATTTTTGACGACTCATAATCACAAGTAAACATATAACACCTACAGCTTCATTAAAGAAGCAGGAGACAATGATAAGTCTTCCCCTTTAAAAGCGTATTTTATTTATTGAACCAATTTCCCTTGGTGAGAGAGCCAAGCTTTTGAGCTTACACAGAAATATTTAGGTCTTCGTAAAAATGCTCTGTGTAAGCTTGAAAGCTTATCTCCCTCACCAATGAAAGTTGGTCCAAGAAAAGACATTACTTCACCCTCCTGGTCTCTGAGTGACCAGAGCAGGGGCTGCCCTAGAGCAATCAGGAATCTGCTAGAACCAATTAAGCCAGACAAGCTACTTAAGACACCTGGAGTCAATTAACATACTAGAATCAGTTATGGCTGGCAGATTAATCAGGATGCCTGGTTTAAAAAGGACCTCCCAGTGGTTAGTGGAAGGTGTGCAAAGAGCAGGGAGTGAGAAGGTGTACTGCTGGAGGACTGGGTCGTACAAGTGTGGAAAGGCTTCAGGAGGAAGATCGTGGGGTGAGGATAAAAAAGGTGCTGTGAGGAGGCCATAGGGAAGTAGCCCAGGGAGTTGTAGCTGTCATGCGCCTGATACAGGAGATGTTATAGACAGCTGCTATCCACAGGGCCCTGGGAAGGACCTGGGGTAGAGGGAAGAGTGACTTTTGATGGCACACCTGCGGCAGCTCCACCAAAGAGGAAAGTGTTGGAGCTGCCACAGGCATGCCGACTGAGTGCCACCCTGACAGCCCCTGGAATGCTGCCCTTTGCCGCCTCAGGAAGCTGCTTGCTAGGCTGGTGTCTGGAGCCAGCCCTGTTTGTATCTCTAATCCTTCTGATTAGAAACAATGACATTAAGGTAGCTGGGCGATTGTACTTGCAAATTGAATAGTTACTATCGTAAGTGTGAAGTAGCCTAAAATTAGTGTTTACCTGTAAGGGGTTAAGCTAAAGGTAACCTGAGAGGTGGACAACTGACCAATGAGAAAATCCTTTGTCTCCTAGGGTACAGATGTGGGGACCCGCATGAAAAAAGAAAGGAGTAGATCCCTTATAACCATCAACAGAACAGCATCTACCATAATTAACAAAAAGATTCAAAAACCAAACCTCTCCCCCGAGGCAACTTTCTCCCACTGTTGATCTCTCTGCTGAATCTTACAATCTCAAGAAGCACCCAGCCAACACTCACCACTGAGAACCTTCCAAGTGATAAAAAGAAGGTAAACTTACTGACTACAGTACTTGATAGAATCTTATAGTTACAGTGAAAGACATAGCTGTGTTCATCCCATAGCCGAGGTGAACAGAGAGAGACCCAGAGAGAAACTGAAACTCAAAATCCTTTGTCTCCTGAGGAATTTCTCATTGGTCAGTTGTCCACCACGCAGGTTACCTTTAGCTTAACCCCTTACAGGTAAACACTAATTCTAGGCTACTTCACACTTATAACAGTTACATACTAATTACAATTATTTGCTCTTGTACTATTTTTCAGGTGACAACTTTGGCCATTTATTGGTTGCTTTTGATTGGACAGGTTACAATAGGATGTTGCTGTTTCCATTGCACTCCATTACACATTGAGAGGAACAGTAGCACTGCAGTTATTTTATTTTGATATTGTGACTGTTGTTTAAAACTTTCCAATAGAGCTGCACAAAATATTTCATGCAAAATTCAAAATACTTTGTTTTACTATTCCTGAGTTTTTGGAGCTTCTGCCAATATATTTCTGACTTTTTTTAACATCAGGGGCCTTAAATTTAATCACCTAAATAAGTGGTCTGACTTTTTCAGATGTGGGTGATCATAGAAATGTAGGGCAGGAAGAGACTTCAAGTCCAGTCCCCTGCCGTGTGGCAGGACCAGGAAAACCTAGACCATCCCCGACTGGTGTTTACCAAAGCTGTTCTTAAAAACCTCCAGTGATGGGGATTCCACAACCTGCCTTGGAAACGTATTCCAGAGCTTATAGTTAGAAAGTTTTTCCTAATGCCTACTCCAAATCTCCTTACCTGCAGAATAAGCCTGTTTCTGCTTGTCCTATCTTCAGTGGGCAGGGAGAACAAATAGATCACTGCCCTCTTTATAATATCCTTAACATAGCCAAAGACTGTTATCAGATTCCCACCTCTGTCTTCATTTCTCAAGACTAGGTTTTTTTAAACCTTTTCTCACAAGTCAGGTTTACTAAACCTTTTATCATTTTTGCTGCTCTCCTCTGGACTACCTCCTATTTGTCCCCCTCTTTCCTAAAGTTTGGTACCTAAAACTGGACACAATACTCCCAGATGAGGCCTCACCAGTGTTCAATAGAGTGGGACAATTACCTCCTCTATCTTGCATACAATACACAACCCTCTTAATATGTTCAGCACAAGAGTCAACAGGTACTGTGGGTGCTCAGTATCACTGAAAAAAAATCTATCTGCTTTCATTAAGGCTTCTGGATGTGGATTTATGTGCTGAACTGTGGTTATTTAGGTTTGGCAATGTTGGCGAAATTATTTTTGCAGTAGGCTATATGTTTGCCAGGATTGCTTACATTGCTGAAGTACAATGCCTGAAATGATATGGCGTTTCTTTTGCTTGTTGCATTAGCAGAGCCTGACTTATGTCAAGTTGGTCATCAGGAGCCAGTCTGTCATCTTTTGTCAGACTTGAGTGATATTTGATGTGCTCTATGTTGATAGCTTAATTATTAGAGACGCTGAGTGCTAACAGCTTTTAATTACTTCAAAGGGAGTTATGGGTGCTCAGCACCTCCTGAAAATCAGGCTACAAGAGTCATCTTTTCCAGGTTTCTGGCCCTGTAGTTTATCTAGCAAGGATTATGGCTCATGAGATTTTTTTTCTGTAAAATGGCAGTGGCAGCAGAAGCCAGGTTTATGTTGCAGTGTGTGGGAAGGATTATGAAAGCTACTCTATATAGAAAGCTATTCTATATGGGGAAGACAAGAGGAGGTGGGGTCTGCCTTTTCAGCCCTTAAAACACTATTGTGTGGATCAGGTCAGTTATCTGCCAAAGACATTGGTGTTTTTTAGAAGGTCATTGATCCTGCTATACAATAAGACACTACAAGATATGGAGGCTATTGGGATGGGTCACTGTGGAGAGACTTGGAAGCAGTAAGATAGGGATGAGTGGTTTGGAGGGATCTCCCTAACACTGACTAGTTCAAATCATTAATTCAAACCTTCGAGATTCCCTTTTCACTAAATTAATGCATAGGGTGAAATCTTGTTCCCATTGAAGTCAATGGGAAAACTCCTATTGCTACAATTTCACCCACAGTTTTGGCAGGGTGGGGAAAAATGCTTACTGCATGCTTTGAAGTGTAGCTGTGCTGTAATGAGGATGATACATATAGGAAGATGAGGATGGTACATATAGAATTTCTTATAAAGGAAATGGAGGCAGTTGATTGCTTCAGTTAGGGAGAAAACAAGAGGAGAAAGTTGTGGTGAGACAAATGCAAGGGGCTGTGTGCTGCATGCTGCAGAGTGAATACTCACTGTGGACCACACCCACCATCCCTGCTTCATCCCCTTTGCTCTGCTCCCACTGTCACCCCAGAATCTGACATTCCTGCATTTGCTGCAGAACTTGACAGTACTGCAGTCAGCTGTTTCGTATGTTCAGCCACTGCCAGCTGAAAATCAAACATCACATATCTAGGAATAATCTTAGGCCTTTTAGAGACAAGTTCAGATAGCTGCATACTTTCCATTTGTTAATTAGAATGGGAAGATGGGACAGAAATTTATGGAAGAGAGAGAGTGCATCATTACTTTGGTTTTAGGTGCCCCTGACATCATATTGTTATGGCTAGAAATATTTTGAGATAATGAGTAATTTGTTGAAATTAGGAGAATCGGTGACTCACTAGGAGTCACACTATAGGTTATGTGTTTTGTTAGTTAGCTGTAAAAGTATATACCTCAGAGAAGTCCAAGGGAGCTTTTCTTTGGGCAAAGAGCTGACATCTAAACTCCCCATCAACTGGATGGAAAGAGGGGCCCTGGAAGCTGACTGGTAATCACACGAAACCTTATCAGACTGTGGATAATTATATCTGGGAAGCCCAAAACCTATTGCATGTGTGCATGGGTGTGTTTAATGTCTAATAGAAGTTTTAAATAAGAGCTCACTTGCATGATCAAACATTTATCAGACAGAAGTGCTGTTTCTATTGACTTATTCCTGGTACCACCTGGAAAGAAACAGTTAAATTACCACTGCTTTGGGTTCTGAAACCCCCCAGATAACACCACAAGATGGTTAGCTGTCCCACCAGGACAAGATAGCTGGTGATTCCTCTTCTCTGCCCTCAGAACAGTCATGAATATATAGTAATAACAACAGTTACCCTAGTGTTCCATCATTGCTACCCCAAGCAGAGCTATGCAAGTGGTAGGTGATTTCCTAAAAGAAATTAGTTAGTGGTGTCTCAGTGCAGTTGTTAGTAGAAAGATATCCATGCTACAGTCACAGTTATTACACTATTGGAAGTCTCAGAAGCGTGACCAAGGATTATTCAAGGAGACTGAATTCCCCCGCCCCCCCACATCCATGTAAATGTTGAGACCTGTTAGGAGGACAGCACAGGAGAAGCTTGTACTCCAGCTGCATTAGCTGTTTCCAGTGATAGTAGTCTGACACATTCTGTGAGTGTTAAAATCATTTAAAAGTTGTGAACTTTAAAAAAAAAAAAAAAAAAAAAAAAAAAAAACCATTCTTGCCTTTCAGGTGTGTTTTGTTATCTATAAAATTAGTGAATCCATTTTTTTCACACCTGGAATATTAACTCAAGTGCAATATAAAAATAAATTGCATTATAACCCTACTACTATATAGTGCATGTAACACTATTCTTACAAAATGCTTTATAATCTCTAAGAAAAAGATAATCTGTAGGATTTAAGGTAAATTTTAAAGAGAGGAAGTGGGTACTGTGACACAGAAAGAGGAGAACAAAGGGAGAAGTCCAGACTAATGATGCAGTGTGAAAGTAACCTTCTTCCTGACCCTTTCATTTATTAAATGTCCCATGAAGAAGCAGGTAATACACTAGGTCAGGACTTTGATATATTCAGTAGGTTTGTATTGTCTAGCCTTGTAAAAAACTGAAAAGTGTTGTATTATGTATGTACATTTCCCTTCATATATGAAGATAATCACAGACATTGTTTGAAAAAGTTGTTCTTGCACATTTGACTTGCATCTAGCAAACTGATATCTCATTAATTGTATATGCTTTCCTCAGGAAATTGAATTGATAGTTTATGAAAATGGAGCATGGTCTTTTACTTTGCATTTTCAGTATTTGTTGGGTAAATGTTTTTTTGATAAGCAATAGCAACCACTAGGGTCTCCAGTGACTTGTATTCCATGCATGTTGCCTACAAGATATTTTCACAGGCTAAAATAACAAAATGTCTCTTGCTTTGAAACAATGATATGAGAAGCCCCTTAATTCATTAAGTAAACATAAGACCCTTAAAGTTGGTGTTTTGCCTTCCCTAGTAAATTGTCCATCACTCCCAATGATGAATTGTGTTCAGCAGAAGTGAATAGGAGCAATACTTGGAACCAGTGGTATCATGTGTATGAAAATATGTTTAGGTTCATGACATTTTGAACTTCCTTCTCAGCATTCATTAAAATTCAGGAACTTCTATGTTTGCACACTATGGCCCTAATAATAATAATTTAATTTTACCCATGCCAAGTCTCACTGAGTTCATAGGACTCCACATGGGCAAAAAGTTCTGCTTACTAATTACTTTCAGAACTGGCTCACATTAAGTCAACATATTTCAAAACTCTTGCTGCAACAGAATTCAAGCGTGGTTTGGATGCCCTCAAAATTAATTCCTGAAGATTCAACTTTTTGAGATAATTATCCAATGTATGTCTAGCAGCAGAATTCTTGAACTGTTACTGGCTTTCAGAGCATTAGCAATGCTAGCGGATAGAAAATGCAACTTTCTTTCCCGCAGCACATGTGGAACCTGCTGCTAATGCTAGACAAATTATACTGAGAATCAGACGTACTTGTAGTACTGTGATAGCTAGATGCAATGGCTGCCACTCACTGAAACTATCTATAGCTATCTTTTGCTATTCTCCTACCTCTTTTTAGTATCTTGGTGCAAAATACATTCATAATGTTTCTTATTTATAGCTTTCATGGTTTCTGTATTCTGCTGTTTTTTTTCTTTTATTGAAAAGGGTTCCTTTTTAACTAGTCAATATTTACATAATCATAATATAGGTTAATGAGTATTCAGACTTGTAACAGCTGTTATTTTACCTTAGCTGAAGGTCCTATCAGATTTGATGACCTTTTCAATAGAATGCCAGTTAAGAATATTATTAAATTACAGTATTATCAGGTCAGCTCTGGACAGACAAAGTAGATTTAGCTTCCTCAAGTGGTAGTATAAGATATACTGCTTTCTCCTTCAATGCTCTCACCAGCTATTTTAAAGAAAGATTGCCCATTTTAGTGTTCACTGATCTGAAAAAGGCTTTATGGTATAGGAATAATAATTTCCTCAAACAAATTTAGCTCCTCATATTTTTTTATTTTTTTTTTTGGCACTTCACCACTTACAATGCCATTCAAGACTCTTCAGCGTGCCAATATGTTTTACTGTAATTGTGAAGCAAAAATAGTACAGAATCAATTTGCTATCAATGTGTATGTAGCTTCTAAATATTACAAAAAGTATCTGAGATTAAATGTCTATTCTATTTCCTATATAAGACCTGCTTATTTAATTTGATTTTACAAATAATATTTGAGTAAATCTAACAATTTTAATCTTCTGTTTTATATCATAGCTATTTCAAAAATTTTCCGGTTTCCTCACCATGTTTTGCCAGTGTTTTATTAATCCAGTAAATTGTACGCAATCAATATTTTCACTATTTTATACACCAGATAAATCCACCAGGAAAGAAAATTTTGTGGTAAATTATTTTACAAAACAGAATCCTTCATTCCTTCTGATAGCTCAAGGTTGGTTTGTTTTTAGAGTCTCATCTGGGGGTTTAATATCATAGTTATCTTACTAAGCTATTACAAATATGATATGCTCTAATAATATTCCAAAAGGCATTTCCATATTATATACGTTCTCAGCAGACTGTAGAGAGTCCATGTGTAAGATTCTGATCCATCACTGGTCAGGGGTCTGATCAACAAACTGTTAATCAAGTAGACCTATTACATTCAAACAGCAAGACTAGGCCCCCAAACCAAAATTTTCTAACTGCATGTCTTTAGGCACTTATAGTCTTCACTATTGCCAACTCTCACACTCTTATCACAAACTTCACACAATTTGGTGTGTGTTTTCCTTAAAGTCCCAACTTCTGGAGATAGATGATTAGGTAATGATTTCAAGTTACATACTTATTTTTTAAGAGAAGAAATTTTCTAGCCTTAGAAATATGTCAACATGAAAGCTAATAACTTATGAGGACTTTCAAGGAGTGGCTGGGTCATTTAGTCTGCAGAAGAGAAGAGTGAGGGGTGATTTGATAGTAGCCTTCAACTGCCTGAAGGGGGGTTACAAAGAGGATGGCACTAGGGTGTTCTCAGTGGTGGTAGATGACAGAACAAGCAATAGTCTCAAGTTGCAGTGAGGGAGGTCTACGTTGGATATTAGGAAACTAGGAGGGTGGTAAAAGATTGGAATGGGTTACCTAGGGAGGTAGTGGAATCTCCATCCTTAGAACTTTTTAAAGCTTGGCTTGACAAAGCCCTGGCTGGTATGTTGATTTAGTTGGGAATTGGTCTTGCTTTGAGCAGAGAATTGGACTAGATGACCTCCTGAGGTCTCATTCAACCCTAATATTCTATGATTCTAACTCAAAAACCAGAGGCAAAACAGAAAGAGAACCCCAATTTATTTTTAAAAAATCTCATGATTTTAAATTCAGTCTCAGGATTTTAGGGGGCCTGACTCATGATTTTTCTGTTTCCCAGGGCTGGTGATATAGGGCCTGATCTTCAAAGGTGCTGAACATCCACAGCTTCCATTAATTTCATTATCAGACCCAGGTAAATACATATTTAGGTAAAGAAATTGGAGATGTACCCATGTAACTTTAGACACCCAAATCTGGTCTCTCTGCACAAATCATGGAACAAACTTAGCTTAGCTGCCTGTATTCATGGGAAGGCTTTCCCTGCAGTATTATCACTGCTGTGATTCTTAAAATCATTTTTAGATTGTCTTCCTTTTCAACCTGAGGCTTAGTCATTTTTTGAACAGTGGCTTCATTACCAAGGAAAAGACAAAATCCTTTTATTTTTTCTTAACCCTGTAGATTTCCTATCCAAAGATCAATTCAACTGAGCCTTAACGCAGCCAGTGTTCCACAATTTAAAATCAAGACAAATTCAGTGACATAAAAGCATCCATTCTAATCATTTTATATATCTTAAATATGGCTTTGTTTAAATATATTTATCTTATCATTGCAGTGTTTAGACAAACATTTTATCTTTATTACTTTCTTCTCATAGCTTTTTGGTGACTGAATAAAAATATTTTTTCTTTTATAGTGCCTTAGTATAATGGTAATTAATCTGTTCTTGTTATATCTTTCCTGTCTCTATCAAGAATTATTTACACCCACAAAATTATTAATCTCCATTTTGCAATTTATCAAGATTCCTAAATATTTACCTAAGTAGTGGAGTTTTTTTGGTTAACTTGAGCGTACTTTTTATTAACATTTCCTACCTTTCTTCCTCTTGGATTTCTGACTGAGTTTCTACATTGTTTCACTGCCATCTAACTGGTTTTAATGGCTTATAGGTTTGAATGATGATTCCTCTTTTTCTTCAAATTATGTGATATTGAAATATGAGCATCCTTAAATTCCCACAGAACACTCCTAGTGTTATGAGAGAGCAGGATTTGCCCCACAGTATGTCTTAGGCTTCTATACATTCCTAGTCTCCTGCAATGCAATATTCTTGCAGTTCATTCAATATGAATGCAGAAGATGGTGTGATAATAGAGAACCACAAAAAAGGATCAGGGGAGACTTCGGAGTCAAAGCCTTAAACCTAGAGCTGTGGAAAACTCCTAGGTTTCAATCTGCAGAAATTCATGTGGATTTTTCTCTCTTGCTTTGAACTATATGGGTCTGAACACGCTGCATTTTAGACTTTAGACGCTGCCAAAAACTCTAAATGGAAAACTGATGATTCGCTTGCTTTTACATTCACCCCGAAAACAATTTCACATAGTTGTGACATGCCCTAAAGAGCTAACAGTCTGAAAAGATAGCAAGGACCAGAATTCTCATACTCTCAGGTCTCAAAGATATAATTATAATAAACCGTAAATCAATTCAGATTCACAAAGTTTTGTGAACCATGGTACTTTTTTTTTATTATTATTTTTTATTTTTTTTACACAAAACTGAACTGAATATGTAATGAGAGACCCACAGGTGAATTTTGTGTCATTTACTGCAAAAATTTCAAACATCTTTTGTACAGCATTATTCTCTAGGTACAATCTGATGATCATACTACACCTCGGCTGTCTCTCAGACGCTAGCTGAAGTTTAAGGAGGAAATACTATCATTTTGGTGGTTGTATATTTACATTTAGGCCAAGTCTACACCAGAGTTAAGTCAACTTAAGTTATGTTGATGATCATACACTGCTGGAATTATATCGCATGTGCGTGTTCACAAAACACTACTTGTGTCAGCGTAGCACGTCCTCAGTTGGTGCTTTAGCACTGACAGAGCAGTGCATCATGGGTAGTTATCACCACCTTCTTCCATTCAGAGTTCTGGGAATGGATCACGGTGCATCATGAGGATGGAATTACTGTCTCATTATGCAGTTTTCTCCATCCCAGGATTCCAAGGTCTTCTGACTGCCTCTTATGCTATTTTTCAACTGCCCCTGTAAACGTTGCTATCTCTGCTTAAAAACATGGATTCTACACTGCTCACCAGTCTTGTGACAAGTATTATGAATATAATGCAGCTTATCTTGCAGTATTTCATGATCTGTGACTCCAAATAGGAATATGTAATGCCTGGGTCCTATGGCTGATCTTTCAGGGAGGAGGAAAATATGTTGTGCAAACTGGCAGGAATACAGGTCAAATAAGAAGGATATTAACTAAGAGATCCAGCAACTACCACAATTGTCCTGCCACACATTTGGTACCTAGAACTGACTCTAGTCTGTTGCTAGACTAAGATTCTGCTATGGCCCAGAATTTTTCATTTAATTTCAATGGGTCATGAAGAAACTAATTAACTGGAATTCTTTGTGCTTACTAGGTTTTGGCAAAAGGTAAACAAAATTATAAAAGCTTAATTACTTTTAAACTGAGAAATTTCTTAACAGCTATTTATTTCCAATTATTCTCAGAAAATGCATTAGTAGTAAAGCTAATCGTGCTAGAAACATTTCTTGTTCATCCAGAATAAAAAATGAATGGACTAATTCACACATCCACTTCATAACTATTTTCATGCAAATGCACAAATTCTCTGGAACTCTTCTGGCTTATTAATTAAATTTGCCATTGATTAGACAGGTGCTTGAGGAGATGGCAAACAGTTCTCTGATAACATCAGCATGGTAGTTAATAGCATAGTGCTCCCACTCTCTTCTCACTGCTGATTATAGTTTGGCTTTGTATTTTGTTGGAATACTGTCCTAGTTACTATGAAAGTAAAAACTTTGCAATCTCTAAGGCCATGTCTACATTACAGAGTTAAGTCAATTTAAGTTTACGTTGATGATCATAAACAGCGTTAATTACATCGCTTGTACACCATCTACACAATGCTCCTTGTGTTGGTGGGGCATGTCCATAGTTGGTGCTCTAGCACAGACACAGAGAACAGTGCATAATGGATAGCTATCCCACTGTGCAAATTACCACCTTCTCCCAGTAGGAGTTCTAGAAATGGATCACAGCGCATCATATGGGTGGGATCAGTCCCTGAAAGCTTGAATCCTGCACTGCTCACTTGTCCTGTGATAAGCATTATGAACTCAACGCTGCTGATCCTGCAGTATTTTATGAACTGCAAATCTGAACAGGAATCTATGGTTCCTGCCCTCCTGTATGTGATGGAATTAAACGCACATCCCCATTTTTGCCCCAGACCACCTTGGGACAGAGTACATCAACAGAAAGGGCTATTTTTCTGTGGTGGTGCAACTGCTGGTGTATCACCAGTGCCATTTCACAGACATCAGCACTGACTGATCAGGGAAGGTGCATGACCCCAAGCATCTTCAGGAACACTGGCCTGTACAGAAAGCTGCAAGCAGGGATTTTCCTAACAGACATGAAGATTTCCATTAGGAATGTGAAAATCTCAATGATTATAGGAGAGAACTGGGATTGTTTAGTCTACAGAAGAGAAGACTGAGGAGAGATTTGATAGCTGCTTTCAACTACCTGAAAGGGGATTCCAAAGAGGATGGATCTAGACTGTTCTCAGAGGTACCAGATGACAGAACAAGGAGTAATGGTCTCAAGTTGCAGTGGGGGAGGTTTAGGTTGAATATTTGTGAAAAAGTTTTTCACTATGAGGGTGGTGAAGCACTGGAATGGGTTACCTAGGGAGGTTTTTAAGGTCAGGCTTGACAAAGCCCTGACTAGGATGAGTCCAGCTATAAGGAGCGGGTTGGACTAGATGACCTCCTGAGGTCCCTTCCAACCCTAATATTCTATGATCCCTTGCTCTCATATCTCATGAAACCTTACTTCAACCTTGACTGTAGCAGGAAGCATTTCAACAACTGGTTCAGCAGGTGTAGAATGATTGTTGAATGTGCCTTTGGCTGCTTAAAGGGACACTGGTGCTGCCTTTTTGGCAGGTTAGACCTGAAAGAGGAAAATATTCCCATGGTCATAGTGGCCTGCTATACTCTGTATAACATTTGTGAAGCTAAAGGGTACACATTTCTACAGATACGGGGCATGGAGGTGGATCAGCTGGCGGCTGCTTTTGAGCTGCCAGATACCAGGGCTGGTAGAAAGACTTACTGGGAAAATATTCGAATCAGGGAAGCTTTAAAAGAGCATTTTGACAATGAGCTGCAGTAATGTGGGTTTCTGTAATGCATTGAGCCAGGCATTGTTTACTTGCACCATAGTATGAACAGTACAATGATTGCGTGTGTGTAATTTAACAATGCAAATGCACCTGTTGGTGTTATCTATGAATTTTAGCAGCAACCATCATATGTAGGAGACAAAGATTCATTCTGTCTATACATATACTTTTATCAAACACCAACACAAACATTTCTATCTTCTGGAAGGGACATGAAAATCAAGAGCACATTTGCTGTATTGTGTATACACTTGGAGAATTTCTTGCAACATAAGGGAGTACTGTTCTCTAATGCTGTACATAAAGTGATGTTAGAATTAATCTAAAACATGCTGGCAGTCACCAACTCTTAACAGTTTCTTTCCTTATCACTTCAAATGTTTCTGCCTTACAGAAACTTGGCACAAGTCTGAAATATTTACTCTATTGAAATTTCCACACCATGGTGCTTTGCCTTCCTGAAGATAATTAGACTTAATTATTTGGACTGATTAAATAGCATGAAAAATAAACAAATGCCATCATTTATGGGACTTGTGCGCTCTCTCCACCTCACACATGGCACTCCCTCCATGCTGCTTTCTGTTGTTTCAAGGAGATGTGGGCATAGAGGGGGAATGTGAAAGAGTATGGGGAAACAAGGATTTGTGAGAGATTTGAGAGGTGCTATGTTCAGGGAAGGGGGATTGTTAGGTTGATTGGGGCTATTCAAATCAGGGGCCTATGGTTGGGGTCCTGGTCCCTGAGTACTGATCTCTCTCTCTCTCTCCTCTAAAGACTCCTGTGCTCCTGCTTCAGTGCACAATGGAGCTGAGGCAGCAGTGCTGTGAGGAGGCTTTCAAACACTGATGCAATGGCACAGAGGGACTGGGCAACCCACCTCAGATTTCTGTCCAGTGTAGTGCTTGGGACTTTTCAATACAGGTCTCTCTGCATATAATCCTGGTCCTTACCCAGCCCTCCCTCTTCTACCACTTGCATTGTCCTTGCATTCTGCACACGTTTGGTTTCCCCTTCTACACCTGATAAGCCCCACTTAGTATTTAGATTGAGTTTATAGGGAGTGACATGAGGAATGGAAGAAGAAAATAATTTTATCCCTCTGACCTTCCAACAGGGCTGTTGCAGAACAAACAACACACCCTTGCCTTAGGTATCCCACTCCCTTTTATATTTGGGGAGGTGGGAGGGGAAGGAGAGTAGACCAGTGCTATACTGGTGTGATGGCTCCCATCCTTGGATGCTGCTGGTAAAGTGGGGATTGGATGGTGCCATTAAAGGGGCACCAGACTCCCTAACACAGCCCCATTCTCTGAACATAGTCATACCAACAGGTGTGCTGATTATTAGCCAATCTGTAGCTGCTGCAGTCTGTCAGCTTTCAGTTAATGCTATTTCAAGGTGGCAGTACCCTCTTAAAGGGCCATAGATGTATCTCCACCAGATGACATAAGGTGAGAAGGTTATTGGGCCAGAGGCTCCTTTATAGAATTGGCTTCCAAAGAGGCCAGTTATGCAGCCTGTACTTAATACCTTCCCTGACTTCCATCACTGTGCCTGCTCTGTATCCCAGTCCTGGTTTCGTTTAACAATTTGCCAAATTTAGAATTTATTTTCTCCACGTTTTCTGCTCTGTATGTCATTTCTGAGGGGCAAAAATTAAAGAAAATATATTTCAATCGTAAGTAGTTTTTTTTAAAAAAAACAAAATAAAAAAAGCTAACAAGTGATACTGCATGGCATTCTGCAGTAAAGAGCCCTCATAAGAAATTCAATATGAATGGCATAAGTTTAACCTTTTTAGAATTCTGCACCCTGAACAAGAAAAGTCTGTATTGACTGACCTAGATCATTCTTAGTAGAGGCCACCTGGAGATATTTCATACTTTACAAACTAGCTGACAGCACATGAATAATTTCACATAAAAACGAGTTGTGTGAGTTGAAAACAATTAATTGAATCATCAAAACTGAGACATGGGCAAAACATCACCTAATTCCTATGGAACTTGAAGGAAAAATACAAAGTTTGAGCTAGAGGATAATACATCTGATTTTTACTCTGGTTTTTTTTTTTGTTTGTTTTGTTTTTTGTTTTTGCTATGAACTCCTCAGGCTTCATTTTCTGTCCTAACTCCCTCCTCCCCCCAATAGGTGTTCCAGAGGCAGTAGCATTATCCTTCCCTTCTCAAATAAAAGTCTATATAGTCTGAGTAATAATGGGATAAGATGTACTCTAGTAACCATTAAAAATCTTGTCCTACTCTGCTGTATTTTTCAAAAATCTGCATTTGTGTATTGACAGGAAAAAAACCTCTCCTAGCTGTCACAACTATAACAGGGCAAACTCTAGACAATTTGGCTCTATTAACATCTCACTTCAGACAGTGGCTGCATTGCTGATTTGAAAACCAAAAACTGCAACATAATACACAGCAAATTGTGTGGCAGAGCTCTCAGCTTACCAGAAACACACTTATCTGTTTTATCCAGGTATCTGGTGCTTTTCTACTTGGAAGTCACTGCTCCCAGAATTCCTCAACTCATTCATAGCAAGGAATCCTCTGAATAATGTTCAGTTACTTCTGCCTGAGCACTATAATCTCATTGACATGTGCTGCTTTCCTTTCCTTTTGCCAATTGGGATGGGGAAGCAGCACAGCCCTTATGACAACAGCATTCTTGGAAGGTTAAGGTAGGCTATGGGGGAATTTGGGGGTTGGGCATATTTTTGGAGGCAAGTTGGAATCTGGGAAAAAACCTGGAGGGGATGATGACACAGGAAGGGGAAACTGGGATTAATTAGGTGCAGAAGCAGACTGAGGACATTCTGGAGCTGAGGGAGAAGAGGAAGAAAATAGAGTGATGTGGGCAGTGTAGGGTATATCAAATGGGGAACAGAGAAAAAGATTTGGAAGTGGGATAAAGTGAGCATAAGATCAAATGGACAGAACAGAATGGAAGGAAAAGACATTAAGAAAATAGATTTAAAAGATTTGAAAGGAGGAAGAGGAACAGAAATAACAAACTCAAGTGAAAATGGGAAATCATATGAGGAAACGAATCTATAATAGGAAAGATGAGAAGCGTAGAGTAACAATTTAAATGGAATATAAAGAGTTTAGGAAAGTAGTGGAAGAAAAGAGATTAAAAAACTAACAAGATGAAAAGTAAATTAATTAATCCAGTTACTTAATCCCCTCCAATACAGTCTGAAAAGTTTCATTTGGCTTACATTGAAAATGCTTGGACATTTCCTCCACATTGTGTTAACAATGAGTAGTTAGATCAGTGAAAGGTGTAAGATTAAGTCACATTAACTTTGCTTAGGAAATCTTTGTTCTGAAATGCACATCCCCACTTCTGTCACCAGATGGCATTCCATATGTCAATAACTACTCACTGCAAATGTTACAAGGAGAAACCAATAAATACCACCTCATAGATGTATTTCTTACATGAGAATACAAGACAGCTGACAAGTACTGTCTGATCCTCTTACAAAGACATGCAGAGAAAACTGGTAAGAATCAAGCAGACTCTTTTGCTTTACTTGTAAAGTGGTATAGAAGATTGAATTTCTATTTCCCACTGCAGATTTTTGCAATGAACAGGTAAGGAGGAACTCAGTGACTTCTGAGCATCCAAAGTTGTCTTATGGAGATTGACAATAAAAGCTAAGCACTGTGCAGATGGTATGCTTATGAAGATATATGGGGGGAAAGCTAACAAATGTTAAACAGCTGTTTCCCTATGACAAGAGATGAAGAAAAGTGATGAGTATTGTGATGAGAACTGATCAGATAGTGTGCCAACAAATTATGTAAAGAATACAAAGTAGTCAAATCCTGCAGTCCTTATTCAGAGAATACTCCCATCAAAGTAAGAATTTTGCCTAAAGGGCGTGTCCTTTAGGACTCTACCTTATTACCTTTCATATAAGAAAACTGAGGAGACAAGGTTGTTAGAAAAGATGTTCAAGGAAAGCAGTGCAGAAGTGCAATGCATTTTTAAGCTCAGTATTACTGAACATTTAAACTGAAGTGCATGATGTTTTCTGAGCATGACACAGGCAGGCATGATGATGCACTCATCATGAATAAGGTTTCTTGCCCTTTTTTTTTTTTTTTTTTTTTTTTTTTGAGGAGGGGTAGTTGGAGGGGAAACACAACAATGATTTCACAACTTGCCATTGCTCCTGTACTTTACCGTCATTGTCCACTACTAGAAGAATCAGAAAAGTATGACCATTATTGATTGAATTGCTTAATTCTTATTAGCCATTAATGTCAGAATAATTTTCATAATACACAGTTTACTGTATCGTTCCTAGATTCATAACTTCTAAGGCCAGAAGGGACCATCCAGTCTGTTATCCTGTATAACACAGATCAATTATAGATGTAATAGAAAAATACAATGCTGTACATAAGCAGTTTGAGAAGTAGTATCATTTTGTTTGTTTTTCAACTATGCAAACAGATGTCTTATCAGCAATTGCAACTTGGTCATAGCCTCTTTGAGTACTACCCTTTTCTGTTAGCTCTCTTTGGCAGTGGCTCATTCCTAAAAAGGCAGCTAAACATCAGTACATTGATTGTGTATTAACAGGAGTTTACAATTGATAAATCCCATAATAATTCAAAGCGTTGTTCCAAAATGTTGGGTGTTACTTTGTGCACTTTGCAAATGCATAGATGTGAATAATACTGGACAGTCTTTCCCAATTAAGAGCTATTGCCTGTATAATCTTATCCTTTTCAAGGATTGCAGAATTATTTTTTGTTCTTGACTTATGGAACTTTAAAGGAGTTCACAGCTTGTAACTATGTAGTAAACGTAACTAATTGACCATTTTACTCTTGGATTAGTTGTGATACCTGCAAAGTGCTGAATGCATAAGGTTAGTTCTAAAAAAAAAAAAAAGGAGTTTTTTCATAATTATTCCATGATCTTACCTAGAAAGCTTGCTACTGTACATTACAATTTATTTCTTATAATTTTGTTTACTTTTGCACTGTTCTCTTTGACAGGTTTCAGAGTGGTAACCATGTTAGTCTGTATCAACAAAAACAAGGAATCCTTGAGGCACCTTAGAGACTGACAAATTTATTTGGGCATAAGCTTTTGTGGGCTCCTCATTTTTTTTTTTTCTGTTTGAATTAACACAAATGTTGCCTTAACAACTCCTTTTTATTCATTCCCCCCCCACCCCCACCCATGGTATTTACTGTGGTGTTGGCTAGTTTCTGCAAATATAGATGTGACCCTTTGCTAATATGTTTCACAATTTTCTCACATGGCAACTTGTGGATTCAGCAGCAATTTCAAAACAAATAAAATCATTATCTCCCTTTCTTGGGTCAGTTCTTAATGTGCGAAAGTAACTGTGGTCTGAAAGAAGAGCTTGAGGAGTATACTTTATTTAGTTTTCCATTTATGTGTATTCAGATGGATTATATCCATTAGATGTTTGATTACTGTATGTTTTGCAGTGTTCTAGGGAAAGATTAGAAAACAAGATAATTGAGGACCAATAGATATGCTACGATAATTAAGTTCAGAGTTATACCATGGTAGTAAATAATGATGTTTTGTATTTCAGTGAGAGCTGGAGGAAACCCACAAAGATGTTCAGTCAATATTATTTGTTAAAATTGCCAGCAGATGTAGTCATAGAATGTGAATAAAAGTGCACAGCAAACAGTATAGGCAGAAAGTCTAAGGCAGAAAATACTGGAGGTGAATTGGTGGCTAAACAACTGGTGTAAAGCTGAAAGTTTTTTAGTTTTCTGGAACACTGGGCTACTTTTCAGTGAAATATGGGATTGTACAAATGGGACAGTTTGTGAGCCTAGTAAGGAGACTAATCTTAATTGGAGACAAGCTGGAGTAGCCAAGATGGTGTTAAACAGCACAAGCAGGGGGAGGGCAAATGCAGTACAAACTCAAACTTAGTGGGTTGCCACTAAATTGAATCATAGGGGCAAAGAATGTTAACAGAAAAAAATGTTCAGTTGCTTATAAACCACAGCTAGAAATCTGGATAACAAGCAAAAGGAATTTCAGGTTCTCATTGATTATTAAAATCTGGGGTAATCCACTGGCGGGCCATGACACAGTTTGTTTACATTGATCTGTCCGCAACTCCCAGTGACCGCGGTTCATTGTTCCCGCCTGCGCTGCTTCCCGCTTTGACTGGGAATGGCGAACTGCGGCCACTGGGAACTGAAAGGGCCATGCCTCTGGATGGTCAACATAAACAAAATGTCTCACGGCTGGCAATCAGTTTATCCTGATGGGCCACACACTGAAGGTTGCTAACCTCTGTACCATACACTGAAATATAAGTATAAATTTATATTCCAATTGATTTATTTTATAATTATAAGGTAAACATGAGAAAGTAAGCAATTTTTTAATAGTAGTGTCCTGTGACACTTTTGTATTTTTGTATCTGATTTTGTAAGTAAGTTTTTAAGTGAGGTGAAACTTGGGGTAGACAAGACAAATCAGACTCCTGAAAGGGGTATAGTAGTCTGAAAGATTGAGAACCACCAATTAGAAGTTCCAAGTGACTGGGGAAAGTGTAGAATTTCAGATCAAGTACCTTTCTAGACCTTGTGGATGAAATTCTGGTAATAGAATCATAATGTTTAAGGCTAGAAAGTAGCACTAGATCATCTAGTCGACCTCCTCTACACCTCTACACCTCCTCTACACCACAAGCCCCCAACACCACCAACAACTGAAATATGTTTAAGTAAATGAAACCAACAGGAGACTAGACTGTTATGTGCCACAGACAGAGCATAGGAGGAACCAAGATGCACCAATGCTCAAAGTCCATAAAATGTCAGGGAAATTATTAAGAAATACTTAGATAATCCTGGCAAGTGACTTGCACCTACATGCTGCAGATAAAGGCAAAAAAATAAATAAATCCAACCCCAAGGTCCCGACCAATATGACCTGGGGGGAAATTTCTTCCTGACCCAACGTATGGTGATCAGTTAGACCCGGACTCAGTCAGCAAGAACTAGCAAGACAAGCACCTGAAAGAAAAATGGGCGGTGCAAATTCATAGCCCTGGCCCACCATGCCCAATGTCCCATCTCCAGATGTAGCCAACCCTGATAATTAAGAAGAATACATTTTGAGGGTGGAGAATCCATCCTTGACATCTGCTGGGGGCCTGCTGAAACCCTGAAGTATGAGTTTTAGGAACATAAGCCTAAACTGGAAGTGAATCCCAGGACTGTTAAGCCCTAACCCCTGTTATCACACACAGCCCGTGATTTCCAGCCTGACTTTGACCACGGCCAGTTTAAGCTCATTTGTTCTCGTGCCAACATTATCAGTTAGCTTAAATAGCTCTTCACCATCTCTGTTTTTGCTGTCTCTAAACACATTAAGGCAGTAATCATATCCGCCTTCTTTTTGCTGGACTAAACAAGCCAAACTCTTCCAGTCTCTTCTGATAAGAAGGTCCTCTGTCAAGGCTGAATCACCACTCTGTCACTCTGAGTGCAGAGGTGGGGGCCTGCAAGGATTTTAAAAATTAATACTTGCCACTCCAGGCTTGTATTAAACTCCCAAGGCTTTTCTCTGACCTTGGTTTGGTAAATGCTGCCACTACCCAAATGCAAAAAAAACCCCAAAACACCCTTTGAATCCAGGTAGGAACACTTGGGAATTCCTCCCTGTGGGGTACCCTCAAGCCTTTTTACACCCCCCACCCAGGGAAGAGGTGAGAGAGAAAACAAAGGAAATTAGCTATGGCTATAAGCTAATCAAACAAACTTCTTAGGACACCAAAAGTTCATTCCTGTTCTTAAAATAGGTAAATTTCCTTAAAAAGAAAAAGGAAATATTACATCTGGAATTTAGGATTTTTGCTAAATCATAAAAGGAACAATTACAAAAGTTAAGAACCCAAAATAGTTTTCTTGGGGGTTCATCTTAAATATTATAAGCAAACAAAAGCATCTGGGATTGGCACAGAGGACTCTAGAGCCAGAATTGATGGTGTCTGTCTAAACATGTCCTATCCAATCTTTTTTTTTTTTTTTCTAGGTAAAGAAGATGAATTTTCATACCTGGTTCAAACCGTACATAGCATTGTTGATCTGTCCTGCAGCCCAGAGAACAACAGACAAAGGGAAAAGTTTCTTTTCTAATTTTAAAAGTTCTACCTTCCCATTGTCTCTTTTGTCAGATGCCCATTTTCTTTTCTTTATCTAGGGGACTTTTAACCCTTTACAGGAACAGCAAGCAGAGAACAGCTACCCAGATGGGTTTTACAGGTAACTGGATGGTTGGGTGTCCATAAAAGGGAGCTATCCCCTACTTCATTTATCGCACCCTCCATTCCCCTGATCATACTGGTAGCTCTTCTCTGCACCTGTTCCAGTTTAAATTAATCTTTCTAGAACATGGGTGACAAGTGCCTTGTGACAATGGCATTAATAGTTCTCTATCTCTCATGGACATGACTCGCCTAATACATCCTTGGATTACATTTGCCTTTTTCACAGCCACATCACATTGTTGGCTCAGAGTCCTCCTGTGATCAACCTGCAAACCCAGGTCTCTCTCCTCTCCTGTTACTTCCAACTTATGAGCCCCCAGTTTGAAGCAGAATTTCTTATTAGACCCTAAGTGCCCGACCTTGCACTTTGTACTATTGAATATCATCCCATTTCCGTCACACCAGTTTTTAAGGTGTGAAGTCAAAAGAATTTCAGCCTATGCTTCTAGATTAGAATTTGTGTATCCACAATTTCTGCAAAATACTCTGATTTCTAAGTGATTATGTAAAGAAATAATTTAATCCCAACAAAGCTCCAACTGGAATGAAAACAGTAAAAAGAAAATGACTGAATACACACTTCTTTTAATAAATGGAAGTAAACATAACTCTTTGCTCATCTTTTTGTCAAGAGACAGTTACAAAAGAAAGGTACAGAGCTCCTTCAGCTGTTAAAAGGATTCTGTTAGTTGCTCATTGCATATTGCTTTAGGTTTTGTAGTCATAATGCAAATGACAACATACAGGTCTTAGTTATTTTTGAATATTCACTCGAGGCCTATAGATGCTTTTTCCTACTAACGTACTAGTGTCTTCTGTAAATGAAATAGTTTGTATAAATTATAAATATTTTGTAATCCTCATTTTTAATACATGGCATTTTACATTTTCCCATGTTCTCTGTCAGGAAAATATTGACCTTTTTAAATAATCAAGTTTCTATGTTTAATAGAAAGACCATCCTGTTTCTCAATCTTTAAAAATCATATTACTTTTTAATATGCAGGAAAGAAAAGTTCATCATTTATTCTACAGGGCTACATATTAATTCCTGAAAACAAGTCTCATCAGTTTCATTACAGTCTAGTTCACATTATGCAGTGTATAGTATTTCAATTTTGTTAATTTAATTAAAGACATTAATGCAATTCTAATGCCCATTTAATTATTTGATTCCAGTTACCAATATTATTAATCAACCGCTTGTAATGCCCCTCTTCCCACACACATACAGCCCCTTATAAAAGTCTTCCTTAGCAAAGCAACTTACAAAAGGACCATAACCTCAAAATCAGTTGTGTGTGGGAAAAGGAAAGCATATCCCTTGGTGATTTCCTTAACAAGCAGAGTCATGGAAAAGAAATATTTGTACTGATACATAGGTAGTGGAAACTACTAAAATGTATATAGCTGACTGCACTCAGTACTTTTTGAGAATTCCTATAGTTACACAACTATACTATTATGATGTGTGATCTGTAGATTTCATAGGTGTTTAAAATTTTATAGGGCTGAAGTAGCTACTGAAGATGTCCATTTGAAACAGAAAATCAGAAAGGCTGTTTTTCTTTCATTCAGATATAGTGCCAGAGCAATAAAATTTAAATTTTGCCTTACAGGTTAAAGAAAGGACACAGTCATTATCTGCGATGTTGAGGGCTTCAAAATGGTGCACTTAAATAACAAGGGAGCTTCATTATCACATGAATATTTCACAGTACTTCGAACTATACTGTATATTGTGTAGATGTTAAAATTAGAAGTTTTTTTTTTTTTTTTTTTTTAATTCTCTGGAGTTTTCCAGATCCTGCTTATAGCAAAGGGCACTGTAGGGAAGTATGCAATCTGGGCTTGGGTTTACAAAGAACCTGCTTAGAGCAAGGTGGGGTGTGGTGTGCCTCTCTGCAGGACGGAGCTGCCTGCTTTCTCTCTCTGTTGTGTTTTTGATTCCTATGTGTTCTAGATTCTAGGAAATAAACCATTACATTGCATTTTATGTTTTTAATCTAAACTCTCTTTGTTTGTATACTGTGAATATAACACTACTGAGTGGGGAAGAGAGAGCCACCATTTAAACACTACATTTAAAATTAGACATGGCTAAGCAGTGGAAAATTATATCTTGTAGGCCTTTTGGGGTAAAATTTTTAAAAAATGCTTAAGTCCTATTCAGTCACTTTACTCTGCAAGAAGACCCTTTGAAATCACAGAATGGGACTACTTAAGGGTTAAGATGATGATTTACTTGAACAAGGGAGGCAGAATTTAATCCTCCAGTCAGTGTATTTGAATTCAGGGAGTTGGTTCAAGCTACTTTAAAAATAATAAGAGAAAAAGCAATATCAAGTAGAAAATTAACTGGTTCATCACTCAAAATATACATTTTGAGTTCACAACTCGTGTGGTGCTTTTGTTCCAAAAGTGAAAATCATTTAGTAAAGGTCTTCTTTCCTTCTATTTTTCCTGTGTTTCCTCATGCTTGTATACTTCCCTAAAAAACATTGTAATAAATACAACTAATTTAAAATAAAATGATCTCTTTTAGTGAAGGCAGTTTGACTTCTTCAATAAAAATGAATTGTGTGTTTGAGCATAGTGAAGATCCATAAGGATTAAGAACTGTGTTAGAAGGAAACAACCCTTTCTAAGACTGTGCAGATTGCTTATATTCCCACAAGTGTACTGCTACATATTTGTGCTGCAGACCTACCTACCTACTCGGAAGCTTTCCATATTTCAGAAGCTGGTTTTAAGCATATGGTGGCAATAAATCTAGATGATATACCCAGATATCTACTTGTTTCCTTTCTGCTAGTTGAAGCAAAAAATTTTGCTTCAATTTTTTTTCACTCCCAGACTATACTGACTCTGAATTCCTGCCCCATCACAATTGGCTCTTTAAATGGTAAAATTTTGCCTGTGACAAGTATTCAGGAAGGATTACTGAGTGGAATCATCTCGTTACCAGCACTGACATTTTTCTTATCAAGTTTCATACATAACTGTGCGGGGAAAGCAGCAAATTTTTTTTTCATCATAGCTTTCTTAAAGTGTCTTAGCGGTCATGAGCCAAATTCTCGAATATATTATTTACATGCTATTGGCACTCAAAATCAGCAACCCTCACCTGGGAAAAAATTCAATCTGCTTCATGGTTTTGAGATTTTTGCACAATTTAGACACTAATAGCTAATTTAATCTGTTATATAATATACAGAAGCCAGAGGAAAAAAGAAGGGAAGTATGGTAGAGGCAGGGCTAACATAAATAGTTTTCTCACTCTAGTACTCATGGTACCCTTTATAATATATATAATCAAAATAACTATCATGAGAAAATAGCAAGCTCACATGAGGAACTCATTAAAGATGGAAAAGATTACTTACTACATCGTCTCCATGGATAAATATGTAGACTTCTGGACAACATGAAGGCCTTAGGTAAATTTTCAGCGAAATAGGAGCATAACAGCATGAATGATCTTGTCGTCATTTTTTGCATATGGCCATCATTTTGCTTTCAAAATTTCTACCTATTAGAAGTACTATAGCATAATTTAATAGTTGTGATGGGGTTGATTGTTCCCTTAAGGCACCAGGCTGTGTGGGACTTGTTGAAGCCCATGTTGGGACTACTCCAGGAGGAGCTCTAGAGCTACATTGTGCCTCAGAAAAGCACCATGGGCATGTTTTTCAAAGGACCTGAGAGATTTAGGAGTCTAAGATACATCTTCAGAAATGACTTAGGGATTTAGGTTCCTAAGTGCCAGTTTTAGGCATCGCTTTGATCCACAGAACCCACACTCCTCTTCAACTCACTCAGTACCTAAATTTCCACTTTAAAATTTCCCTAAGCACCTATGTTTCTGTTTCTGGGCATGCACACTACTGCCTTCCTCTAGGCATCAGGCATCTATCTCCTGCCTAATACCCAGTGCAATCTACAAACTGAGGGAAGATAGGCATTCCCTTGCCAATCTTGTCTGAAGAGTCCAATCAGAGAGGTGCTCTCATAGGCTGCCTAATTCCTACCAAAATCAGTGGGGAGGTGAGGGGGAGGAGACCTTTTTAACATTTAGTCCAGTGACTGGATATTCTCTCAGAGTGGACTTGGAATTGCACTGCAAGCACAGACTAGAAAAAGAAATCTTGTTTTAAATTAATATGAAACTTAAGGCAGTTTAAAAAGGGAGACCGTTCAACTGTCTTCTTGGGTGATAAGATGATTCATAATTGCTCATCTTTCAGGTTGTTCTTATAAATATAATGAACTTGTGGCTTTTGTGTTTGAATAACTGCAAGTAAGCAGTGCTGTAGCTGGAGTAATTTGGTGTGGCTCAAGTGGAGTTTTCTCTAGAACTCTGTGGGAGCACATGCTTGAGATGTGGTAACTCCCCCGACCTTTCAAAGGGTGTCCCTGCCACACATCCTGCACTGTACCGGCTTTTTCTGGTCCACGTGTAGCAGGGGATCAATGGCCATTCCCTCAGACTACCCATTCTTGTTTTATTTGGTATAGCAGCCATTGCTAGCAGCAGTAGATTGGAACAGCCTTATCAAATGCATTCTATTTTATTTCTTTGACTGCAAAATAGTGTTAACCATACAAATGAAAGCTGAAAAAATATATTAAAGACAACTTCCTCCTACTATTTTTCTCCTTCAAAAGATAAGAAAAGAATAAACCTGTGAGGCATCTTTAGGTCTGTGAGGTTTAAATGTGCGGAAGGTATGTGTGATGATGATCATAAATACATATAACTTCAATAACATTAATCTGCTATGGTGTGAAAACTCTTCTAGTAGCAAAGATTCCTGAAATTGCACCACCAGTTTTTGACATTCCAAGAAAGTGTGGAACCAATTAATTCACTTATTCCTTAGCCCTGGTTTACACCTAACATACACAACTTAAGTTATACTACTCACATAACTGAAGTCGTGTATTCAGGTCAACTTACCTTCACAGTGCTCCCCCTATCAATTCCGCTGGTGCCTCTCGCTGCAGTGGAGTTCCAGAGTCGATGGGAGAGTGCTCGGGCATCAATTTATCGCTTCTAGATGAGACACAATAAATTGATCCCCAAAAGATTGATCTCTACTCACCAATTCTGCAGGTAGTGTAGACATGGCCTTAGATACAGCACCCAGGAGGGATTTTGCCTCTGTTGGAGGCATCGGGGCTCTAGGAAAAAACCACTTAGTCTTCCAGGGGCCTAGAAGGGTCTGGGAAGAAATAATCAATCAGAAAATAGCAGGCAATAAGAAGGCTTACCTCCTTCCTTTCAAGAGGAGTACTCAATGGAGCTAGAGCGTGGAGTTTGTCTTCCATCCTAACCCGGAGCTCTGGGGCCAGGTCAGGGCCTCTTTTTAAAATGGGGCAACCAAGACGTTACCTGTTGTGTTTACTAGTTTAAAGATAAAGCCAGCCAAAGTCTATCTGATTAACTGTTTAAAGACCGGCACTAAAGTCACTGAAGAAGTTGCCCTGCTCTAGACAAATTACAGTTTTCATGGAAATCAGTAGAATATCAGTAGTGTAATAAAAGAGCACTGCAAACTAAAGTCCAGTCATCTATTGGGAGTTTTCATTCTTACTACCCTGAAGATGAGCCTCTGGAAAGCTCATCATGGAAACATCTCAGAGTAGCATTTGTTGTAAATAGCCTTCTCAAAAGTGGAACAGAAGAGTCATCCTGAATCACAGCACTGCAGCTTCAGTATCAAAGAAGGCAGTAACCAAGGTGTTGATGAGTTTGGGTAAAGAATGTTGTTGTTTGCATCAAGCTACACAAAGAGACAGATTAATATGAGCAATTTTCTTTATTTCAATCAATAATAATCAGACACCTGTGCATGGGGGAGCAGTCATTCTTACCTTCAAGAGATCAGAAACAGTATTAATTAATAACTGCTCTTATCACAGCCCAATTTCTTCATGGTTTCAGAAGTCCTTAAAGAGCATAACTAAGTCTTTAGTCTATTGATTCTAAAATAATTTCCTTTGCGGACCACTTATAAAGTGATGCTCTGTCTAGGGCCCTACTCAGTAAGTCAGGGGTGGGCAGGTTTGCAAAATTATATGGAGGGCTGGGTAGGGAAGGCCCCGCCCCCAATCCCACTTCCCCTCAAAATCCTCGACCCATCCAACCCCCTGACCTTGTCCCCTGACTGCCCCTTCCAGAGACCACTAACCACCCCCCAGAACTCCACCCCCTACCAAATCCCCTTGTTCCCTGACTGCCCTGACCCCTATCCACCTGCCCGCTCCCTAAACACCACCCCAGAACCCCACCCCCTATCCAGCCCACCCTGCTCCCTGACTTCCCCCTCCAAACCCTCCTCCCCAACCACCACCCCGGAACCCCACCTCCATCCCACCCCCCTGGCCGTGACCCCCTTACTATAGCTGCTCGGCATGGCTCTGGGGAAGCGGGGGAAGCCTCAGCCCCCAAAGCACTGTCCATGCGGCATGGCTCCAGAGCAGGGGGTGAGCATGCAGCCTCCGTCCCACAGCTCTGCCCACGTGGCGCAGCTCCAGGGCAGGAAGTGAGTGCGCAGCCCTGGCCCCTCAGCGCTGCCTGTATGGCACGGTTCTGGGGGGAGGAGGGTGCAGCCCCAGAGTGCTGCCCGCGTGGCATGGCTTCAGGGCACGGGGGAGCGCACAGCCCCAGCCCCCAGAGTGCTGGCCGCGAGGTGCGGCTCTGGGGGAGGGGTGAGAGCAGCCTCCCCTGCCAGGGGGCCAGACAAGACAGATCCGGCCCAAGGGCCAGAGTATGCCCACCCCTGAGTTAAGTGATAGGGCAAATACATGTTCCATTCTGATAAGTATACTGGAATTGTGTTTGGAAATCTGTTTTAGTAATCTGCATAAATATTCACCCCTGAATATTAGTGTATCTGAGAAATATAGAAGTACTTTAAAAAAGCAATGAAATGCTGGTATTAGTGATCACGACTTATTGGTAATAAATTAATTAAAATATTATTGAACTTTTGACATCTCTGTTGCTGTGCAATTAGTTAAGATAGCCCTTAATGTCTAATCCTGGAAAAGGAAGCTGAATTCATTAGTACATTGTTTATTGCTATTTTATTACTTCTCTCTAAATAACTGAGCTGCCTTTACTAGAATGCGAGCTAGAAAATCTAATGTGTCTTACATGAAGGTACCTTTTAAATTATATTTGGCCTCAGAAATAGCTGAGACATCCCAGTTTTCCTTATATAACTGACCTTTTGCAATATGGACGTCAAGACTAATTGTCCCTATGAAGTCTCTACAAGAAAATTAAATGACTCAATTGTCGGCCATCACAGTTTTTGTAATCTCTTATTTAGCATATATAACATTAATCTTTCTGATCACTTGTGCTGCTGTGACTACTTGCAGACAGTATGACTGTGCATTAATGACAGCCAAATAGTCTCTGTCCTCTAGAGTTAAAACATCCATGCCACTTTGTCCATTACTCTCTCTGTCTGTGTCCTTTGGATTAACTGGCCCATAAATTTGGCACAGGTATTTTACCATATCAATGATTTCTTGTTTGTGTCTGACCAATATATTACCTATTGTGCCTTCCTTTCACAATTTTCTAGTCTATGTGACCTTCCCAAATGAACCTAATAATTTTTTTCAGAATGCAAATGATATTACAGTACATTTACCTTAATGGAAAACACCATTAGCTTTAGAGAATTTGTGTGTGTGATACAACTATTGTTTAAGCATTAACTGCTTTCTCCCTACAGCGTATGCAACATGTATCATAGACTCATTCTTCCCAGAAGCTGTTTTAACTGTTCCCACCTGCTAGATGAAATGGCCTCTGGGCACTTTTAACGTAAATGTCAATGTAAGATTCAGTTTTTTGATCTCTAACATTCATGATCTGATTCCAGATCTGGGATAAGGTGTCAGGCACAATTAATTAACTTCAGTTGGATAGTCATCTGGATGGAGCTTCAATGGTAACCTCGAATTCTAGATAGTGTCTTCTACAGGCCTTCCTTTGAAATGTTTAACAAGCATTTGTGATGTGTTTCAAACAAAAAAAAGTTACTCTATCAACACATTTGTGTAAAGACTTCTGGCCAAATGTGATTCCAGATGTTTCCATATCAGCAGTGAGGAAAACAAAAATATAACTGCATGTATATTTATCACACTGGCAATGGTAGCAGAGACCATATCTTTAGGCCATGTGCTAGCAGAATAAAGAGAAGACCGTGATGGTTGCCAGTTTAATAATGAGAGACATTTCAAGTAAGATTGTTTTGTTTTGAAACCAGTTAAAATTTTCAATTTATAAATAAATCACTTTCCTTGTATTGCATATAGTAATATTAAGCTATAACCCCTATTCATAATTCATTCAAAATTCCTCCAGGTTGCCCATGAATTCAGTTGATGGTGTATTGGCTGTGTTCCTTGTATCTGGAATTGGGGTAGGAATTTGTTCCAAGACTTCTGAGGTTATCTGGCTGCTGGAAGCTGTCTGTTTTCATTTAAAAAAAAAAAGTTTGTATCAAAGTATTCTGCTGGATTACAAATCAAAACCATCCTCTCTTGGTACTGTGTGTTGTCCTTAAGGAAGCAAGAAGTCCACCAAACACCAATTGTTTTAGAGTCATACATGACAACACCTGTTTTTGAACTGCAGCTCTGAGCTCTCTGGCTGAAGGAGGACTGCAGGACTTCATGCACTTAGAAGTTGAGGATGACCTTCTGTTATGACATATTAATATGTAAAATATTCAAGGTGATTATTCACAGGCATTTTCTCCAAAGTATTTCCAATGTAGTGCCTCTTTTGTTGATAGAAAATAATCTCCAGTAAGAGGAGAAGCTTTGCTGTCGCATCAGTACTGTGATATAGCATGGCCAGAGGGCTGCAGGAGAATGTTAGAGGGAAGCAACTTTGCTAGAAGTTGGTTGGAACACCTGCAGCCAATTAAGGCACCTGAAGCCAGTTAGAACACCTGAAGCCAGTCACATGATAAAAAACCCTGCTTCAATCAGACAAGGGAAGGAGTTGGAGCAGAGAGCAGTTTGGAAGAGTGGGAGCAGAGTGATTTGGTATTGGAGCAGAAAACAGTTTGAAGGAGTTGAAGTGCAGTGTATTGATGTTGGAGTAGAAAGCAGTTTGAAGAAGTTGAAATGGAGTGTTTGGTCTGGGAGCAGAGAGCATTTTGGAAGAAAGCAGAGGAGAGTTTGGAGAAATGCTGTGGTGAGCTAAGAGGATCCAGACCATAGGTAACCGTAGGGACACCTGGTTTGTGCAGAGAGAGGGCAGGAAGCCCCACAAGTTGAAGGGTAGGAGGGGGAAGTAGCCCAGGGGAAGGAATAGCTAGTTCAAGTGGTTTACTGCTATCCTCAGGGCCCCTGGGCTGGGACCTGGAGTACAGGGCAGGCCTGGGTCCCTCCCTCTCCACTCCCCTCTGCTAGGATGCTAGTGGGGCAGTTAATACCCTATTCAGGGGCAAGAAATTGTGCCCTGAACCCCCCACAAGAAGAGAAAGTGTGGGACCCATGGTAACAGTGTCATCAATTTGCCACAGTACAAATAATTATGAGCTAGATCCTCAGTTGGTGTAAACAGCATAATCCCCATTGAAATGTCTTTGTTCGGCTGTGTACAAGTGAAATAGATACTGTGGATGCTTTTTAGTAAGATTCTCTTAAAAGCCTGTAAACTTTAGACAACTAAAGTTTATATCTGTTGTCCTGCATAACCTTGTCAGTATCTTGTGCATGATCTCTGATAATTTGTGCATGAGTGCTTCACAGGGAAAATGTTTTCCAAATGCATTTAATTTCCAGGTTTATTTGGGTGCCCTTCTAGTATCTGCTCACATGTAGTTATTTGGATGAGCTGCACAAAATAGCAATGTAACTTTAAAAGCTGATTTCCACTGAGGTATAATGCACTTGTTGTTATGTAAAGATATTTTCCCCCTTTATTGAATAAGAAACTGATAAGGCTCAGAGACAAAAATAGTGATTTTTTTTTCCAAGAGAAGATAATCTTGAAGATTATGTAACCATGTACATGGAGTGGGAGACAGATTTTTGGAAAAGTGCATTCTGCAACTGATGTGCAATCTTTGAGCTTGATAAATGCCCATTGCTCACTGAAGTCAATAGGAATTTTTCCATTGACTTCAACTTACATTGGATCAGGACCTTTGTTTACTGCTATGGTAATAGGAGGAGAAATCAGGCAACAAATCTGAGAGACCTATAGCTGGGGAATTTATAAAACTACACACAGAAGCTCTAAAGAATTAACAAAGAGGTCAGCTGATGTCAGTGGGAAAATGGACAAAATGTAATCACATGTTGAAACAACTGAAACATTTTGCAAAATATATTGCAGTACAGGCCAGTCGCATTTTACGCACGTTTAACTTACGCTATTTTAACTTTACGTGGCTGGCCAGGGAAAAAGAAAAAACAGGGCGGCAGCCCACCCGCTGCGGTGAGGTCTGGGGTTCAGGGCGGCAGCCCGCCTGCGGTGGCGGGGCCTGGAGCCAGCAGCCCGCAGCAGAGGCCGACAGGGCTGGAGCCAGCTGCCCGCCCGCCACAGCGGGGTCTGGGGAGGCAGCCTGACTGCCGCGGCAAGGTCTGGGGTCGAGGCCAGCAGCCCGTGGCAGTGGTCTGGGCTGGAGCTGGCAGCCCACGACAGGGGCCAGCAGGGCTGGAGCTGGCAGCCCACGCGCCCGCTCGCAGGATCGGGGCTGGAGCCCCGCTCCCTCCGCCAGGGTAAAATGCGATTTCCACTTTATGCAGTAATCGCAGAACGTAACTCTCGCATAAGATGCGACATGCCTGCACACCGAACAGCCTATGCAGTGTTACCAGGACTGACCCTAGAGATTGTGGTGCCCTACACAACACCCCTGCAGGGGTGAGGGAAGGGGAGGAATGGCTCTGGGCCTAGGGGGTGGGGGGAGGGGCATCACAGGCCTCTGTAGGTGGGGCTGTGCCCAGGGGCTTTGGGAGGCAGGAGCAGCCAGTGCAGGAAGGCAGCAGGGGTCCGGGCAGGGGGAAGTAGAGCGATCCAGCTGGCTCCACTCTGCTCCTCTGGCTCCCAGGCTTGGGGGCAGGTGGACACACACACACACACACACACACGCCCCAGCACTCACCAGCGGCATGGCTGGGAGCCGGCATCTTGGAGCCGTTCGGGGCTGGGTCGCTCCACTTCCCGCCGCCCAGTGAGTGCAGGGTGGGCCTGACCTTGACCCCTGGTGCTGTCCCCTGGGATGCATAGCTCAGGGGATGGGGTTGCGGGGAGGGGCAGGACTTGGGTGGAGCAGGGGTAGGAGGCAGGGCAGGGACTCAGGAGCAGGGGCATAGGCAGATTTCCTGGGCCCTGATGTTCGCAGCCCATGAGGGGCCAGCTCAGCTGACTGTGGGATCGGGTTGGTCACTGGAACTGAATGCAGCTGTGTAGGGCACCAGGAAATTTGGGGCAATTTGGTGCCCCAAATTTCCTGGTGCCCTAGGTAGCTTCATAATTTGCATATGGGCAGGGACTGCCCTGAGTGTTACCATGTTTCATTAAACTTACAAAACAAAGAAAAGGCATTTTTCAATGCTTCATTCTTGATTCTTTTTGCATGTTTTTTTTGCCAATTTTCAAATTAACAAATCTGCAATAAGTTTTCCTTTCTTTGCTAAACATTGGTAAAGTACTACTCTGTTGATCTAATCTGTATATATCTACAACATCTGTGGCATTACTAATGTACCCACCACTATAGTATTTAGTTGTATGGACCAAAGACAGAAGCTAAAGGGAATAATTTTAAACACGTATCCTGGAAAATATGTGATTTAAATAATTCATTAACAGTGCAAAGTTTCTCTTCACTCCTAAAGGAATAAGGGGTAAACCTGTAGTATGGTATTTTCAAAGGTGCAGAGATTTGACATTTTACCATGTACTCCAATGAGAGCAGAGTAAGACCAACACTAGACTCTTCTGTAAACCCTTCCCTTCGTCTGAAGCCTGGCCTCCCTTGTGCAGGGGAAATCTGGTGCCTGAAACATAAAAATTGCTTTCATTTTTTCCACCTACAAATAAATTGCAAGTGGAAAGCCTTACCTCCTGCCTCAGTATCTGAAAGCAGCTGCAACAGGAACCCAATGAAAACAATATTCTTACTGTTCTGCTTAGTGTAATTAATTCTGCATTAATGTACTTTTCTCACCTTTGAACTAGAAGGCAAAGTAATGAAGTGTAATTGAGGCTATTCAGAACATTTTTCCATTATTGATAATTAAAGTTCATATGAGTGGATGGGACAGAGAAACGGTTACACTGGTGGGAATGTAGCCCTACAATTTTAAATGCATTAGCTTAATTAAAATAAAAATATTAGAGCATATCTACTACACATAAAGAGAAACTACCTTGGATTACTGGTGGGGAATCATTTAAGGAAATGATCCATGACTGTGCTGTAGCTTTTATCAGAAGTGCTAAAAGAGCAGTGAAGAATGGGAACAAGGATGGTAAACTTAGTAGAGCAAGACATTTTCAGTAAGACCCTGGGTAATTTCAAATATTAGTTTAAGTTAAATTAGAATTTAATCACATAACCAGTAGGATCTGAACTACAATTCTTGGTCCTGCTTTGGGAATAAATCTGGGCAAAATTTGTCAGCTAAACAGTTTATGCAGTTTTGGTTGGCCTAAAACTATTCGGAAATTTGACACAAATTCACCAAATAGTTTTTGGCTTGCCCAGAATCGTTCAGGTTGGTTTTGTAAGGGGCCTTAAGCAAAGGTCACAAAATGGAGACGGGGACCCTCTTTTTGTAACCTTTAATCTAAGGGGTGGGGCATTCATCTGTGGTGTGCAGCGGGGATTTGAATTTTAGTCCTATATTGTAAGAGTTTTCTTTAACCACTGGGCTATGGGAAGTTCGGGAGCAGGGATTTCTCTCCTGTTGAAGCTTCTCCACAGTGTAAAAACAGTCATTGGAGAAGGAACATGAAATGGGTCTTCCCCTACTCCCAGGTGAGTGCCCTAAATATTAGGCTATAGGGTAGTTTAGCATAGGTGTCAAGTTGGGAGCAGCAACACTTAAGTCAAAATCCCTGCTCTGCATGAGGCAAAAGAGGGAATTGAACCCCTGGTCTCCTGCATGGCTGGTGAGTATCCTAACTGCTGTGCTAAAGGTCTGTTTTGAAACTCAGGCCCTGTGCTTTTTATTTAAACAATGCCCCAAACCCCAACATTTTATTGGGTGTTGAACTACACATTTCATTTGACCAGAAACTAAATTTTTGTCCACTTTTGTAATATGTGGGATTTTGGGGGAAGGAGGGAATTTTCAGTTTGGATTTGACCTGAATTTAAAGGTGGAGATGGGGGTGTTTGGTTTTCCCAGATTGTCCAAGAACTGCAAAATCAGCTATTCAGCCCCCTCTACCTGGGGCTTGCTAGCAAAGACTCCTGCAGGGGACTCCCCAGTGGGACATAGCTCTATGTTAGCAGATACTGATGCCAGATTGGAGCCTTAGACACAACTTCATTAGCAAGTTTTGTTCTCATAGCAAAGCAACATTGGAGCGAGTAGGAGGATGAGAATAGCCGTTTGATAGCCTGGGTTCTGATTTAGCAAGCCTAAGCATGTGCTTGACTTCAAGTTCCTATTGTCTTAAGAGTTAAGCATATGCTTATGTACTGTGCAGGGAAGTATGCACACACTTAACGTTAAGTACAAGTTTCTCTGAATCAGAGCCTTGGTTAATAAAACAGAAAGGAGCAATTAGGATAATCTCAGAAACAGAGCTAGTAAGAAGGTGAGGGATGTGAAGGAAGCAAGGTCTCTCTGGGCACCCTGAAAATTAATGTTTTCTTCCAGATTACAAAACCTTTTATACAACTGATCCCCAGCTAGAAAAACTTTGGAAATAAATTATATTTCTGTCTTCTAGAGTCGCTGGGAGCAGCCCAGCTGGAGAGAACTAGAAGTGAGACAATGTTATCACCCTCTGGTGGATATGTTTAATTATGTGCTGCAGCCAGAGGGATTGTGTGATTGCTTAATATGACACAAATCTCATTATGTTACAAGCCTAACTGAGCCCCTCCAAATGGCCTCCTTACCCTCTTGCACATACCTCTCTGCACAAAGAATGGGAATGATCTCTGCTTTATCGCCCAAATTCCTAAAGTAATTCACTCAGAACAATCCCATTTTGGTTTGAGTTATTTGCCCCATGACATAATGACATGGGAGCCCACAAGAGAAAGTATGGATTTCACTGATGTGCCCAGGGCCAACACAAGGTCTATGCAACAATCAGATCTTATGTTAGGGCTCCAAGGGAACACAGGTCTTGTGCTGTTTGTTTCCACAGAAGCAAATTACATTCTAAATATTTGTCTTCTGTCGTCCTAAACAAAACGATTGTTGGTCTCAGCTATATAAACAAGGTAAAATGACTATGTACATCCATCCTTGGGGGCTTTGTAAATATTGGTGATCCTTGCTTTCCCACATAAACCTAAGCTATGCATGTGTCTTTTATCCTCTGTTCTATTTACAACACGTACAAAAAAAACTACATTACAAGAATGTCATTTAAATTGCAAGCTCAAGCACTCAAAGAACTCATGTGGAGAACTCAAGTTAGGAAGTTCTACCGTTATGTTTGCCTGGGCAATCTTAATTCTGCCCCCTTGTGTGTCTGTTCTGTGCACTGAATGAGGCAGAAGTCCTGTGGAAAACACAGTATGTGTTCGTGTATATATACAGTAAAGATATCATGATGCATATGAACAAGGAGGCTGACTTTAGGTAGAACAAGAAACCATGAATCAGGCATTTTCTAACTTTGAAGTGCTTGCCTTTGCAGCATAAATGACATTCTTTTAACTTAGAGTTTGTTTTGGGGAGGGGGAAGAGGGAGGGAGTTTGTATGATTTTTTGAAGCGGTGGAACATTATTATTTTATGTATAGGTTTAAAAACTCCCTGCTTATGCATCATCAGGATTTGAAGTTTGAACCTTCATCACTGCAGCATGACCTTTACCCCTTGAGCTACAGGACTAGCCATATTAGTGGGTAGAAGGAGAAGGGTGCTTTCCTAGTGGGAGATGGGCTGTTAGGGCCAATGTGCTGAGTCTTAGGAGTCATCGGAAGCGCCTGGCAAAGTTCTGTCTCCCCAAGCCCTGGAAAGGTGAATATAAGAACGTAAGAATAGCTGCACTGGGTCAGTCCAATGGTCTATCTAGTCCAGTATCCTGCGTCTGACAGTGTCCAGTGCCAGATATTTCAGAGGGAAGAAGTAGAACAGGAAAATTTTGAACGATTAATCACATCATCCAGTCCCAGCTTCTGGCAGTAAGAGGTTTAGGGACACCCTAAAACAGCGGTGGGCAACCTGCAGCCTGTGAGCTGTATGTGGCCCAACAGGATAATCTGCTGGTGGGACATTTTGTTTACATTGACTGTCCACAGGCACGGCCGCTCGCAGTGAGAGACCTTGGATTTGAACATCTGGTCCTTAGTGCCTGATGATCTGATCCCATATTTGTCCAACTGGCAACACTTCCCTTGTCAATGGAGTTTTCAGTGTATAAAAATGAAGTGATCAGGCCCTGAAAAGGATCAAATGAGAATCTCATTATCCACTCTCAACACTCTTCACACATTTTCAAAATAACACAATCATTAGATATGGATATCAGTTGTGTAAACAGAAAAAATGGTGTCAGAAATTACAATATATTAATATTGGACATGGAGAAGATAAATATTTTTGATTTGGTACAGAGCATGCTTACTGTAACCCATCAAAAGTCGGCATGCCATTACAACAACACACATCCTGTGTTTCAGATACGTCAGATCCATAGTGACAGCCTCCTACACATGATCTGGTTTAACAGGCTAGTAGAAGGAAAATCACTACACCTGTCAAATTATCAGTAAGCAAACCCCTCTGTAACACAAAATGTGTCTCTTGTATCTAAGTAATGAAGCAAATGCAAGATCTCTCCTAAAGAATATTTATAAATACTACCCAACTGTAGAATGACTTTTTGTGGCACTGTGACGGAAGGAAAAAAAACAAAATAAAATATTGGTGTGCTACTGAATTAATGACAGCCTACCACTGTACCTACAACATGCTGTAATGCAACATTCTAGTAATCTGGTCCCCAGGTCTGCGGAACTTAACCTATAATAAGTAGACCATCCCACATTGATGTGTGGCTTCGAAAATACATTACATTTAATTCTTGTTTGAAATTTCTATCCGGTGCTGACTGTGTTCCATGAAGCAGGTTCTCCCATGTCTCTCTTTCCTTAAATCGATGATATTCACAGCTATGAACAATAACTCCCATATTTATTGAGCTACTCTCTCAATGAGGCGTTTGAAGACTTTGCTTTTCATATGGATACTTTTTTTAAAAAATCAGTTAAAATAACATGTATTTAAAAATATCTTTTAGTAGTGTCATGGCATGGTAACTTTGGCATTTCAGGAGGAGCTTTGTCCATGCAATAGAAATTGTGAAACAATTCTTATAATTAAAATATATAAAACATTAATGTAAGCTTCATGACCACTTGTCTAGTCACTAAGTAACCAGTGATTTCTAATACCAGTTGAATAGAACAGGAGTGACTAAATCCAATACACACTTGAAGAGAATCCAGTTTATTCCTACTGATGGATTGAATGCTTCACTCAAAACACAATACCCATACTCAGAAGTATGAAAAAAAATAAATACTTTAAAAACAATGAAGGGGTAGACATCTTCATGAATCCCTACAAGTTTTTATGATTTAAAATACTCCATGCTGAGTTTCACATGCAACACTCAGGAACAGATATTAGGAGAAAATATACTGTAGGTATAAACCTTTTAATGTTATATACGTTGCACCTAGTATTATATCTTGATGCATTAAAAAAATTACAATGAGAAATTGTTGCCAATGACTAGCATACTTCAGATCCTCACATCTCTGCCATTCCATTCATAGGTCAAAAAAATTCCCTCTCTGCAGGCCTCTGTTAAGAAAAAGCCAGAATGAAGAAATGCTGCTTGTGCAGTACCCTAAAAATTGTCAAAGTGAATTCTGTCACAGTGCAGGAAAGAGCAATTCACAGAATAGCGAACTCTGCACTGAGACAGCCCTGTTTCCCACCCCTTGATATTCATGTAAAGATGGTCAGGACAACTTAAACAGACAACTCACCATTTAGAACAGGTCTGCTGACCTAGACTCACAACAGATGGCAGGTGGAGAAAAAGAATAACCTCTGCCTCCACAACAAACCACTTAGGAAAATAAAGCACTTCGGTCCTGCAAATGTTTGAATTTAAAGTATAATCTCTGCTACCATGGTCCAGTTGTCACCTATGTTGAGCCATCTGTGTACCATGAAAAGAGAATACAGGGGCAGAACATAGTTATGGACCAGAGATGGTTATAATAACCTCTTAAGCCATTGACACACTGGATCATTTGAAATATCCAGGTTCACCTATTCTCAGAGGGTGGAAAATCATTAGCCTTGAGGAGATTATGAACCAACCATGATATGTTTTGCTTACTTTACTCTCTCTAAAAGTACCCTCTACCCTCCCACACTAGGGCTATATCTACAGTACAACTATGGATGTGATTCCCCTGCTCATGTACACATACCTGTGCTAACAATCATCAAGCTAGCATGAATATAAATAGCAGTGTAGCAATAGGTAGCAGCAGCAGAGGCGTGGCACAGCCATGCCAAATACAAGCCCACCTGAAGCTGATGGGTATATACTCAGCATGGCTGAACAGTGTCTCTGCTGCCACTACCTGTGCCCCAGTGGCTACACTGTTAGTTGTACTTGCACTAGCTTGAGGACAGCTAGTGTGAGTATATGTACACAAGCAGGGAGATTGCACTCCTAGCTTGTAGTGTAGACATAGCTTGTTTAAAATAGTCTCTGGACAGTGACCACCTGTGACATGGGTTGTAAGGAAGTCCATAAAATTCTGAATCAATACTCAGTTACTGTACAAAGTCATGTTTTAAGTCATCAGATGCAATCAGTTTTGGAATCTGCAACATCAGGCTCAAGAGCTTAGCCAAGATTTGAACACTGTATGCATTCATGATTCATACATTTTTGTCCCAAGATACGTAAAATAAGTGGATATGTTCAAATCAACATCCTTTTTGGCTGAAGTCAGATGCATATAGTACAGTTACTCCCAAATCTATCAGAACATGCAAGACCAAGCTACTTAATTTATCCAAATAGTTCCCAGCGCTTAGTTCATGGATGCTAATTAATGTATTACCATCAGTTCCCGCCCCCAGCAACAGTTATACTATAAAAGCCAGATGTCAGCACGAATAACTGAAAACTAGGGATCCTAAGAATTTTTATTAATGATTATTTTATTACATTGGCAGATGCCAAAAATCCTCAACGATGACATCACTGATGCAACCACTGGCTAAAAAGTCTGAAGGCAAATGTTGCCAAGCATGAGACATCCTTGCTGGGGATCTCAGTCCTCTTGTTCCGCCCACCAGCTCCTGAGTTGGAGGAGGGGTCTGGAGGAGCATGCTTTGAAGTACTAGCCAATGAAATGTGGTTGCCCTGCCATTTGTGCAGAGTCCATCTTCTCCCTCAAGTCCTTTTGTCCCCCACTTTCCCCAAAGTCCTGAACGAGAAGCCACAAGCACTAAACAGAGAGGAATTCAATTAAACATAGTGTTTGTGTTTAAATATATAACAACTTGTGTTCTGATGAAGTAGTGGATTGCATTATATTTTGTTGGAAGTGGACCTGAGAATTTTGAAACAATGTACCTATACTTTCTCTATGCCCCCCGCCCCTGTAAAATGTGTTTATTGTCTTTACAAGTAATTCCTAATGAGAATTATGTTTCAAGCAAGGTCATTAGTTGATACTAGTAGTAATGGTCACCTTCTGAATGTTGGTCAGTGGTACATCAAGTCACTTTTTGAAGAGAAAGTTCGACTTAGTTCATCCAGTAGATAACTCAGTGCATTTTTTTAAATGCAGTTGAACAGGAAGCCATTTTGAGGTTGATTTGTTTGAAATTCTTCATTGGAATCAGCAGGGGACACATGGGTTAGATCCTCATTTGATAGTGGTTTGTTTGTTTGTTTGTTTGTTTGTTTTTTCCCTGGAAATAATCCTTTACTGATACTTTCTTTTCAGCCTTTTTTATCCCCAGGATTCATATCTATAAAAGAAGAACACAAATTTGATCTGAAAATAGTCAAAACTCTATTTTGTCTATCATTGACCTCCACTGATTCCAAAGAATAATTGTTGAAACTTTATTTTTGTCCGTTGTAATTTTCTGGTGACTCAGGTTCCAAAATAAATGTACTACATACTGTCTGTCTGAGAACTTCCCCACTGACTTATGCAGTGTTACATTAACAGAAGCTGTCTTGCAAAGAAGCTTCACTTTCCACGTTTGAGATCACACAGATGATGACTCTATGACCTGATTTTTCTTCTTCAAACACAATTTACTTTTTTACATCTTAGAGCCACCTTCACCTCCCCGACCTTATCTGCATTGATTTTTGCTCTGTCAGAGCTGAAGACTGAGTCCTAAGGGTAGTTGGTTTGTTTTTTAACATAAGATTTAGATAATCATCCAGTTTTGGGGTTGCCTCAGATCTGATATTAATCTTCCTTTCTCTTTTGCATGTCACCCATTGCTAATCAGGAGGACCATCAGTTCTGAATTATAAGAGCACTTAATGCCAAATTTAGTCTTCTGATATGCATTAACAATTTCCATTGAAGTCAATGGGAACTACCAGCAGAAATACAAGAACAGCACTTGGTCTAGAGAATACAGCTAGAAGGAATGATAACATCCCAATAAGAATTTTTTATTCAATGCTTTCAAAATTGCAACACCATGAAAGCAGTTCCTGATTAGGTAACCTTTCAACACCTTTTATTTCTTATCATTCTCTAATTTATAGAATAATAGAAATTAGCAATGGAAAAAGCTGTTCTATATTAGACCATAATTTGTGTGACTTTTTCCTTATTTATTTTGCTGTGCTTTTAAATTCCTGTTCCACTTCCCAAACTATAGTTTCCAACTCTTCCCTTGAGAGAATATTCGGTAGTGTGATAAATCTTCAGATATTTTTCCTGACTTTTTTCCCTCACTGAGAGCTGAATAAAGTATTTGACTGAAATCCACTGATCTGCTTTGCTGATACTGACAGTTACAACTGGGCAGGAATTTTTCCATCAAAATGATATCCTAATGGAAAATGTGCTTTTTGCAAAATCAAAATTTTTTGTGGAAATTTCAGTTTTGTCAGTAAACTTTTTTTTCCATTGGCTTTTGCCAATTTTACTTATGAAAAGGAATGTTTGGGAATTTCTCACCCAAAAAACTTTTTTTATATATAATTTGCTAAGAATTTTTTCTCCCAAGATGTTGACATTATCCATGGGATGGAAATTCTGTTTTCTGGCCAGCTCTATTCACAACACTTTTTAGTTGAATTCATTCACAAGTGCTTGGATGAGCAAGTGTTTATGGGGACAAACAAAAGAATGGCAAATAAGCATAAATATTCATGGGAGAACTCACATAAGAAGTGCTCCAATAACTACTTTGAAAAGATCGCTTGTTTTTATTTGCACAATTTATGAACAAGAAACAAATTAGTAAAAATCACAAAATAAAAATTAATTTTTACTGTTTTAAATATTCAAGTCATCCAGTCATGGATTAGAAACAAAGCCATGTCTAGTTTGATGATTATTTAGATCAGTTATAGTGACCCATTCATGATCAATAGTTTTGCATAAATTATTTGCAGTAGTTCTGAGAATAACAAATTCCATATGAAAAGACCTTCTTATGGGTAATAGATTAAGAGAAGAGGTTAGAATACAGTTAGTATTGTCTGATCTCTTATTTGCAAGGGATAATTCAATCAACTCCACTTCAATTGACACTTTATTGTTTATAAGCAACTTTTTAATGCTTAGCAGCATTCACAGGATTTTATATATGCAATCTATGATACTGCAAGATACCTTTCCCTTTGTGAAATTAACTAGTCTGTATTGTATGCTAATGCCTCACCACAGGCTGATAGGAGACACTGGAAAGACAAAGCTTCCTATAGTACTCCCTCAGTCTGCAGACTGAAAGATATACTGTGCAAGAGGAATTCTTGATACAATTCCTGGAATCATTCCTGGCCCCTGAAATCATACCATGGTTCACTTATGTCACAGTGAGACCTTCAGGAACAAGTGAACTATTTCATATTTTGGATGGCTGCTTTAAATATATTAACATTTTTTAAAAACTGTTAGCATGTACTCTGGGTGCTCACCATTGTGGAAACCCTTTTACCTGTCTTCACTGGGACTCATGAAGCTGAACCTCAAAAGCTTTAAAGTCCAACTATCCACATTGTTGACTCCATCACAAAATTATCCTAGAATGAAGGGGAGTTGCACAATTTTGCGACTGTACTAAAAGCTTTCAAATTCATAGCATGAACGTAATGATGGTCGCTCAAACTGTTTTAATCACCCAGCCAAGGCGAAATAGTTAAGGTTGCATTTTCATTTTCTACTCTATTTATTGCCAATAATTGAAATTTGAACTATTCTGCTTCATTACTCTGACTTCTGAATAGTCACTTTTTTTGTTCCTACTTTACAAATAGAGAAACTTAACTATTGAGAGGATAAGGTCACATAGGAAATTTATAGTAGACCCATGAATGAAAGCCAGCATATTCTAATGGGGTTTGTTAGCCACAAAACAATCATTAATACAGCTGGCTGAACTATGTTCAGTGAACAATATATTCAACATATATAACCAATTTTTCTATTATATTTTTTCCTCAGGAAATAACTTTTTTAAAAAAATTATGTTCATTCTTTGAAATTATTTAAATGATTTATGCAAAATTACTTCTAGTTATAAAATATTAGCCACGTATTCTGTGGAACAGAAGAGCCCTGTTACAATCAATGATTCAGCATTGACATAATCTATATATTTAACTTACTACTGTAATGAGAGACATATAAGTACATGAACATCTTACAGTCTTTCATGTGTTTATCCTCACGATACCCATAAGAGCTAGTGACTTACTATTATCCCCATTTTACAGATCAGGACCTGAGGCACATAAAGGCTAAGTGGCATGCCCAAGTTTGCCTACAAAATCTGTGACAGCAGAGAATTGACTCTGGGCATCACTCTCAAGTTCTAGGTACCTGAACCACTGGTATACTCAAGATGTTTTAGCTGTTAAATATTGTATGTGGTCTCAATAAAACAAAACTTAAGCAAATTATTGTTTACGTAGTTGTAGCAATTATTGGTAACAACATGACTAAAATAACATAGCCGGTCAATTTAACAAAGAAACAAATTATAGCCCCAATTCAGGAAAGCACTTGAACACATGTTTAAGGCTATCCCTAATCAAAGCACTTATTTACAAGCTTAGAGCTAAACATGTGCTTAAACACCCTTCCTGAACAGGAATGCTTTCCTGAAACTGTGCCTAATTTCCCATTGTATAACAGAAGGCAAAATTGAGGAATTAGTTAAAAATGACTCCTTTGACTTCTTGGTTCATATCCATTCTAAACCACTGTGCATACCACGGCATTTATAATCTGAAATAAACTGACACCCATGAGAATATTTAGCTGTAAGGACAAAATGATTGTTCTGTGTTCTATTACAAGTGCAGTTTTCTAGATCAAATTTAGACCTGCAATTCCTTTTGCGATTGAAATCAATCAGCATTGACTTCCTGGACTATCTACTTAGTTCATGAGATGATTTAGAGAACATAAGAGAAGCCATGTGGAAAATTCCGTTAAATAATTTCTTGCTATTGTTGCTGCTCAGGGCTGGCCTTACCATGAGGTGAACTGAGGCAGCTGCCTCAGGTGCCAGACTGTGAGAGGGAGAAGGGGCCACTAGGATCTAGAGTGTAGAAAATTGTGTCTGTTGCTGGTGCATCTGTATTCTCTCTGCTCTAGATGCACAGAGATGGTGGAGTGCTGTGATGGAGTAAGGAGGGCACAAGAGACATAACAGGAAGGCAGGAGAAAAGGTGAGAGGGAATAACAGAGCAGTAGGAGCTGTAGGAAGAGAGAGAGGAGGAGGAGCCTCTTATTTACCTCTCAAGCACCCCCAAGGGCCTGGACTGATTAACACCAGCTTCTCAGGGAGATTCCTGTTTCCTGCTGCTTCCCTGAACCCACTTGAGGAGAACAGGCAGTCAACTGAAGGAGTAGGAGCCAGTTAGGCCCTTAAAATGCTGATATCTTCCCTCACTCAGGCCCAGCTACCAGCCTGCTTATTTGTCCCTTTCAACTGAGTGTTGAGAGCCACTTTAGCTGGCACAGAACAGCAGTCATGAATGAAAGAAGAAAACACCCTTCTGGGGCAGCATTCAGAAAAAGAAAGAAAGCAAAGAAGCTTTTCTATCTGAACAGGAAGGAGCTCTCCTGAGATGCATAGATACAAATGTTCATGGTGAGCCCTCCGGCCCCAGTGAGGATGTGAGTGGTGAGGAGATGCCTGATCTTCCAGTTAATCAGAGTACAGGTGATCTGGCAGCTACTGCAGCATCCATATCTCCATCTCAGATGGATGCAACCATGCACATTCCTGAAGAAAAGTGTAGATCAGAGAAGATTGTGGTGGAGATGCAAGAAACTGCTTCTGCTGACTTTAGTTCCTGAAGTCTAGATGACCCAGGACTGTGGACCCACTTGAGCAGTGGCCTGCAGGACTTCCTTGTACTGCATGAGTCACAGCAAGTGAAAAACTTCATGTTCTCTAAACACAATGAAAATAGAAGTGTCTATCCAACACATTGCTGGAATGAAATCCTCAATGGCAACAAACTGGAGAGGCCATGGCTTACGTGCTCAAAAACCCAGAAGGCTGCGTACTGTTTTGGTTGCAAACTCTTCCAGTCTAATGTTCCAGCCACACTGGGTTCTACAGGAACAAAGGACTGGAAAAGTCCGGCTATAAATCAGGCATGCCATTACAAGGCATCAAATCACCAGAGAGCATTCCATAGGTGGAAAGAGCATGAGATGAGACTAAGGTTAAAGGCCACCATAGATGATTAGCATCTAGAGAAGATTGCGTCAGAGTCTCTTTACTGGCAAAATGTCCTGAAAAGGCTCATTGCCATTGTGAGAATGCTTGCTGCCCAAAACCTAGCACTGTGTGGCACTTCAGATCAGCTGTATGTTCCAAATAATGGAAACTTCCTTAAAATTGTGGAGCTGATATCCAAGTTTGATGCTGTACTCCAGGAGCATCTAAGAAGAGTCACCACCCAAGAAATGTACATATACCACTACCTTGGAAAAAGAATTCAAAATGAGATCATACAGTTACTGGCAACAGAAGTCAAACAGAAGATTGTGGCAGATCTGAAGTCAGCAAGATATTATTCTGTTATTCTGGACTGCGCACCTGACATTAGCCACATGGAACAAATTACTTTACTGGTGTGTTTTGTACCTTCCTGTACCACCTGAAGATCCACCATTGCCATGAAGCTTATGGGAAAACTTCCTGGCGGGTGGCAAGCATGAGGAATCATTAGGGAACAATTTAACTGCTGTATTTAAAACCAATATATGCACTTATAGCTACTCCATAATTTAAGTTGTACTCAGATTTCCCCTAAAATGTATATTGCATGCAAAAAACTGCTAAAAAACTTTATTAGGGTTGAAAGACAAAATCTCAAGTTAGGAAATGGAAGAATGAAGATTGCCTGCACCAAGTCTTGCTCTTTCCAGTCTGCATTTGTATCTGGCAACTTCTCTCCTCTGATTCCTTGACTTCCTCAGGGGAGGCACTGAGAGCACAGCAAACAGGTTTCCTGTGCTCAGTTGCAGTGCCCAGACCTGGCTTAGCCCAGAACAGCTAAGAACTGCAATTGCAAGGCTGACCATTCTCAGCTGTGGCTGGTGCATGCCAAGGATGTATGGAATCTTCAGGGAATATAGATGAGGTCTAGCAAACTTCTACTGAGAATGTGAAAATTGGTTTTTCAAAGGCTTGTGACTGGATTAGATTTTGCCTCTTGCAAGAAGCACATCCCTGATTCAAAGGCCACTCTTCCTTAAGTGCCTACTCCAAAAGATGGGGGCATTAGATCCTGTCAAAGGAAAGCTCACCAGAACTTTTTCACAATGGCAAAACAATGTATTTCCATAGCCTCTTTCTCAGAAATGGTTAAAGTGTTTTGGCTGAAATTTTCCAGAACGTTCAGCCTGAGGCAGACATCCAGCAGGTAAAATGTCAGCCTCAACCATTAGATTGGCAAAGTTATAAGCAACTGAAAAACAGAGTCCTCCAATGTGGTGTGTCAGTCAAACTTAATAGACAGGGATATGAACCACACTTAGAAGAGACTTGGGGTTTTTTTTCTTTGTCAAATATATGTTGTGCCAATTCCTCTAGCTGCTTTCTGGTGTTTTTTGTGTCTTTAGTTTGTGAACTCTTTGATGCAAGGATCATTCTGCCTTTTCTAATTTTGAAACATTCATCTGTGTTAAAGGAGTGACTTTCTTTTAGTGTAATTTGTATGTAATTTCTTTTTCAGATTTAAATTGTATTTCCACTAAAGTTTCCATTGTTTGAGAAGAGTATACTTTACAAACTTTACCCCATCTAGCTAATCATAGCTTCATAGAACTATAAAATAAGGTTAAAAACTATTAGGTCAAGCAGTCCCATCTCTCCCATCTTTCCACCAGAAAAGAAACTTTGTTAAAAATATCGTAAAGGTAGGAAATGTGTTTAAATGATTTCTATCTTGCATTTTTAAAAAAAATCACATCCTTAAAAACTCAAACATTAAAAGCTCTGAAAATGATCAGTTAAGGTACCTAGTCAGCACTCCTCTGCCATATAATCATTCACTGCTCATTCCATGAACTTCTTATCACCTATGCAACCTGCCCATTTGATTTCAGTACTTAAAATATGCTGTTGATGTACTAATTTTTTATAAAGAAGTTGCCTGCCCCACGAAAGTATTCTGGGTGTTGCACAAGTCATAAAAACAAATTATCATTAAATAAAAAGAACATTCCATCCAATATGGCATATAGTTTAAATGCATAGTAAACATTATGCAAGGGATATTGTCCTAGTGTGCCTTGAATTATATCAGACTTCTAAAAGTGCAATGTGATGGAAGAGTAAATATTTTTATTAATGGATTTGGAATGATTAATCTGTCATGAAATATGTTGACATAGTATTGTAGATTTGTATAAGTGTATATAGTCCTAAGAAGGTGTTATTTATACCTGCTGTATCATAACTGTATATTGTAGCAACTAGTGTGGATTTTTTTTAGTAATGTTGTAATAGTTTAGTGTTATAAATATGTTGTAAATGGATTCTTTGAATAGTAAATAGGATTTTATAATCCCCTAATAATTTATTTTGACTAATGTAGATCTCTATAAATTTTCAGGGTGATATTAAAGTTATATTTATGTAGCTCCATCACCACTGTATCTGAATGAATTCATCTTCATAATGCTCCTTTGAGGTATAATACTACTATTGGCCTCATTTTACAATTAGGAAACTGAAACACAGAAATTTGGGCCCAGACTTACAAATGAGCACAAGGCCAGATTTTCAGGTGCTCAGTACCTGCTATTGGGAACAGATTTGCAGAAGTGCTCAGCATCCAGAAGCGCTCATTGTGGACTTATCACCTGATTTGCATACAATATGCAGACTGAGCTCTTTGAAAATCTGGTCACTTACTTTGCTGCCAAAATGGAAGCTGAGCTCCATGTAAAACCTGGCCCTGGCTGCAGGTGTTGAGCACTCTTGAAAATCTGGCTACAGTTGACTTGCTCAAAATACTAGAATCATAGAAATGTAGGGTTGGAAGAGATCTCAAGAGGTCATCTGGTCCAGCTCCTATCACTGAGACAGGACCAAGTCACACAGGAACTCTATAGCTCTCCTGATTCTCCAATAAGAGGAGTGGCTTCTTTTTGAGGAAGGTCAGAATTGAGGTTCAGGTTTATAGTAGCAAGGTAGCTTCAACTTGTACTTTCCAAATTTATTTTTAAATGTCTCCATGCGTGGAATTTCTGCTCTTTGCCTTGGAACACTGTACAAGTTCCTTATTCTGCAAGGAGCACTGTGCTCATACAGAACCCCACTGAAGTCAGTGGAGTTCTGAGCACACTCTCAATGCAGGATCAGTGAGTTACTTATGCCAGTGTCTCTCAATTTTTTTAAAGTCATTGTTCCACAATTTCACTTTATTTCATATTTGGCACCATATTAAGCAGTATTGTGACATGGTAGATTTTAAAATGGTGCCTTTTATTAGTGTGCTTCAGGTATATTTCACCTGAATTATCTTTGAAAAGTTTGACCCATCCTACAGTACTGTCCACCAGACTTTAAAGAGGAGAAAAATTTCTGGTCTGGGCTCTAGCACATGTATTTGTCTCATTCACTGCAGGTTTGTATTAATAAAAGGTAATTTTTCTGATATTGTGCAAAAGTATACAATTCTTTAAAAAACTCCCACTTGCTACTTTGCATTTACTTTCCACCCATGCTGCACTTGTCTGCACTAAATTGCAATTACAACCTGCTTACCCTGGTAAGCGATTGGTCATGTTTCTTAGTTGATTATTATTCCGAATTAACCTACAGACATAAGGACAGTCTGGTTCTAACCAGTAGGACATATGCATTAGTGGGCAGCAGCTGGATATCTAGATTCCCAGTTCTAACGATAAATAATGAGTGCTGTCCTGGAAATCTTTTTCTGGTGCAATTTTTACAAAATATTTCGAATATTCAATAGTGTGGTTGCCCTTTGCTACATCTAATATCGATCCCTGGAGCATCTGTTCAATCACTAAGGACCTGATTCTGTTAGACCCTGAGCATCCTCAGATCTCAGTGGAATCAGTGGGAGACAAGGGCACTCCGCTCCTCTCATGAGGAACATTGTACCTTGTAGAATGTGGCCTGAGAATAACCATTTTAATGAGCATGATTTGTAGAACCTTATACAGATTTTCTCCGCATCTTGCATTTAAAATACTGAGCTTGCGTATATACTGGAATTTCTTATTTGCTAAGAAGCAGAGGTAAAAGTAAGCCGATATGCGCCGGTACAGCGTACCGGCAAGAGCACGTGCGTCTTACCAGGACCAGCTTCCTCAGTAGACAGTTTAAAGGGCCTGGGGCTCCCAACAGCAGCTGGAGCCCCAGACCCTTTAAATTCCAGTCAGAGCCCCACTGCCGGAACTCTGGGGTACTGGCCAGGACCTCTGGGGCTCTGGTGGTGATTTAAAGGGCCCAGGGCTTGGAGCCCATGGTCCTTTAAATCCCCGCTGGAACCCCTGCCACTAACCCAGAGCTTCGGCACCAAGGATCAGGTGGAGATTTAAAGGGCTCAGGGCTGTGGCAGCCGCTACCGCCCGGGCCCTTTAAATCCCTGCCAGAGCCCTGCGGCGGGAGCCCTGGAGTAGCCGCAGCGGGGCTTCAGCAGAGACTCCCCGCCGCTCCCCAGGGCTACAGCCGCTGGGCTCTGGTGGGGATTTAAAGGGCCGGGGTGGTAGCAGCTGCCGTAACCCCAAGCTCTTTAAATCCCTGCTGGAGCCATGTGGCTGGAGCCCTGGGGAGCGGCGGTGAGTCTCTCAGGAATTTAAAGGGCTCTAGGGCAGCGGGTGGCACGGGAGCGCAGGGTAAGTACCATTTAGCGGCCTGCTAATTTATTTACCTGCTGGCTCTCGCCGTGCGCCGCTTCCCCATGACTCCCACTGGCCGCGGTTTGTTGTCCCAGTCTAGTGGGAGCTGCAGGGAAGCAGCCCTGCGGCTGGAGCCCTGGAAGAGTGGCGGTGGGCTCCGGCGGGCATTTAAAGGGTCCCAGGGCTCCAGCCCTGCTACCACCCCGGAGCCCTTTAAATCCCCGCTGGAGACCCGCCGCCGCTCCTCAGGGCTATGGCAGCCGGGCTCAGGAGGGGTTTAAAGGGCTCGGGGCAGTAGCAGCTGCCACAGTCCTTAGCCCTTTAAATCCCCATGGGAGCCTGTTGTTTGGTTAAATTGTCGCAGCTACTTGCTTAAGATCAATAACTGGACTCTTATCAGTCCCTTATCCAACAGTAAAACACAGGGCATAGAGTATCCTTCACAATCAATTGTCTTGAGCAAGTTCTCCACAAAAATTAAGAGTCCACAACCAACCACGCTCTGTTCAAAGAGCTGGACCCTAAAAAGGGGGATATTAATCTGCAATTTTCTAACTTTTTTATAAGAGGCCTGCATACTCTAAAAGGGTTTTGGCACATTTTTAAGTGATCAAAGGGTTTTCCAGAACTGCTTGTTAGTTGCACTTAAATCACTAGAGCACTTCACAGTTCTTGTCTAATATGCTGTTGTGGTGGTGATCTGTTGTCTACTTACTTCTCTCAGGAGACACAACAGAGACCCTGGATAGTCATGGCCTTCATGAGTCCTTAAACACGTAGCATGAGTATATTGGTGCCTTCAGATCTATTAGTATGGCCAGAGAGGGTATTTGGTCTTCTGACAATAAGACACAAGTGTCTGTATCTTGCAGGTGGGATATTACAATATGATATTGAAATATCAAAGTATACAATAGCTACTTTGTGTAACAGCAGGATTCTATTTTTGGCTCCCTATTGCTTTCTTCCCTTATCAGTGTGATTGTTTATCACTTGCAGTCCTCCTTGTTTCCAGTGGCTAAACTACCATTTTTTTTCTGTATGCTTTTGGTCTTCACTGTGTGTCCTGGCAGTGAGTTCCATGGTTGATTGATTTGTGCTTGTGTGAAGTATGTCCTTATGTTTGTTTTAAATCTGCTGCCTATCAAGTTGAAGGGGTAAATAACACTGAGCAGATGTTTTCAGAGAATTAGTCACAATGACTCCAAGATCTCTTTCTTGAATGGTAACAGATAATTTAGACTCCATTTTGTATGTATAGTTGTTTTCCAATGAGCATTACTTTGCACTTATCACCATCAAATGTATCTACCATTTTGTTGCCCAGTCACGTAGTTTTGTGAGATCCCTTTGTAGCTCTCCAAAGGCAGCTTTGGGTCTTGGGTCATTTTGTATTGTTTAAAAGCTTTGCCACTTCACTATGAACCCCTTTTTCCAGATCATTTATGACTATATTGAACAGCACTGGTCCCAATACACATCTTTGGGGGACCCTGCTATTCACCTCTCAACTATGAAAACTGACCCTTCATTTCTATCATTTGTTCACTATCTTTTATCCAGTTACTTATCCATGAGGGGATCTTCCCTCTTACTACTAGCTGTGGTGAAGGATCTCTTCAAAGGCTTTCTGAAAGTCCACATACACTTTAGTGACTAGATCACCCCTGTCCATGTTTGTTTGACATCCAAAGAGAATTGGTGAGCCATGAGTTCCTTTTACAAAAGTCAGGCTGGCTCTTCCCCAACACATTGTGTTCATCTATGTCTGATAATTCTGTTCTCTACTATAGTCTGACAATTTGCATGGTACTGAAGCTAAGCTTACCAGCTTATTGCTTCTGGATCCTTTTTAAAAAATCTGTTACATTAACTATTCCCAATTGTCTGATATAGAGGCTGCTTTAAGCAATCTACCACTTTGCAACACTAGTGGTAGATTATTACAATGTAATATTTTGTAATCTTTATTTTAAAATGTTGTTCCCAATTAATATTAAAGTCTTAAAGATAAGGGTTCAGTAAAGCCCACCTTAGGTTCAGGTTTCAGGTTCAAGCCTCTAGGTCAGTCACAGAAAATCTATTTCACAGAGGATCACTAGGTTTGAATAATAAAACTGAACTTTATTAAAAAGAAAAATGATTAGGTAAGCAAACATTTGTGCAAGTGGTAATTGCATGATACTACAGTTATACTTAGACTTAAAGATGAAATAGTTATCAATTGGTCATTAGTCCACAGAGTGAAGTACAGCCTTTTAATGCTAGAACCTAATGGTATTTTTTTTATATTAACTGGCGCTCTCTTACAATTTAGTAAGGGCTACTCCTTTTATAACCCATTATAATACCAATTAGCATTAAACTATCCCTTATCATAATTATATGTCATCTCTTTATTTTTCTTTACATTCACATTATTTAAATTAACATCTCTCCCATGCTATCAGTATAGACAGCATTTTAATAAAACATTCCAAAAGTCTCAAAAGAATGATTTCTAGACTGTTTGGAAAGGGCAAAGAGTAAGGCTTAAGAACTAGTAAACATACATGAAAGGAGATTTTTTTATATATATATATATAATAGTAAAGTCAAAAAACTTCAACAACTAAAGCCCCACAACAGTCATACATTTAAATACACGTGTTCACAATTGTCCATTTTGTATGCGCAATTGCAAAATGCATACAAAATTATTTGCCTATCCCATGTGCAGGATAGGCAAATAATTATATACATGTTTCTCAGACTTCAGGTCTTGCTTTTTCAGAACTTAGCTATTCAATATGCCTGGTCACTAAAGATGGTCAAATAGTCAAATATTTGGACCAAACTATTTTTGTCAAAATGCCAATTTGTTGAAACTAAAATTGTTTGCAAGATAGGATCAGATTTGACGAAGTTTCCTTTTTTAAAAAGTATTGTAAAAAGTTTTGAAATTGTTAACATCTCAGTTCAACATTTTAAAAACAAAAGTGAGTGAGAAATATTCTTCACTGTCCTACTTCCAAGTATATGTTTGTGATTTCCTTCCAGTAAGGCTCAATTGTGGAGTTTGATAGGCATTAGAACATTTGTTGTGGATTCATTATCGGATTAAGTGTAGTGCATTCTCAAGGCATGGATTGGGGGCAGGGGAAATCAGGCCCTGATCCTGCAAGTTATTCTGTTCAGATGGACACTTATCACTTTGTTGAACCGCAACTGAAATCAGCAGGACTCCACACAGACTTAGGGGGCATCAGTGAGGAATAAATTGCAAGATAAGGGCTCTAGTGTTTTTTATTTTAGCTATGAATCTGGTTATCACTTGCAATTTAGTATAAATTTTGTTTGGCATATCTCTATTGGTTCTCTTGTTTATATTAATTGAAACTTGGCTCAGTTTTCCTTTTCTGTTATAACTTATTATTTTATATAGCACATTATTAGCATCAGAGTACAGATAAGGTTGATTTTGTAGTGACTTGGTTTTCTTATGAAACCTATCTAATAAATATTTTCACTGAGTATCCTAGTGCCATAGCATTTATTGTGTGGCAGATGGATGTGATAGCAATTAGACAGTCAGCATTCAAAGCCAGTCATACCAGCTTTTACAGAGAATTACATTTCTAAGGGACAGCTGTATGCCAGAAAGGGGAGAGCTTGATGTGGGTAATTTTTCAAAATCTGAGACAATAATTCAGCAAAAGGTGACAGCACAATTTGTCGAACAACAATCACTCACAGTAATGTGGCTCTGAGATACAATTACAGGAACTCCTCACTTAAAGTTGTCCCAGTTAACGTTGTTACGTTGCTGATCCATTAGGGAACATACTTGTTTAAAGTTGTGCAATGCTCTCTTCTAACGTTGTTTTGGCAGCTACTTGCTTTGTTCACTACTTGCAGGAAGAGCAGCCCATTGCAGCTAGCTGATTGGACCAGCAGCCCCCCATTGCTCCCTGTGCAGCAACCATGCAGCAGGCTATCAATTGCTGGCAGTTCAGATGTCCCTCCCCCCACTGCTATGTGCTGTGCCTGCCCTCTGCCTAGGAGCTGCTCCCTGAAACTTCTGCTTGCTATGCGGGGGGTGGGGGAGAAGGGAGGAAAAGGGGGGCTGTCAGGATGCTCCCTCCCCCATGCTCCTGCACCTCACTTATCCCATCTTCCATAGAGCGGGGCGGGGGGGACATGACGGAGGGAGCTCTCTGAAAGATCTCTGATCTCTGCAAACTGTCTAATTAGCAAGCCAGTATTCTTAAGAGTCAGTATACTTAAAGGGGAATCTCTCTCACACACACACAGGATATGTGTCTGTCTGCACTCTCTGCTTTCCTGCTGCAGAGTGTGAGAGTTAACCCTTGAGATCTCAATCAATAGCTAGTTCATTTAGCAATAAGGCATTCCTGGGAAATATCCCACCCTCTGACTCCTCCACCAAGCTTCAAAATCATCACTGTGTACCAGAATTAAATTGTTTGTTTAAAATTATTATGGGGAAATTGGATTCACTTAACATCGTTTCGCTTAAAGTCTCATTTTTCAGGAACATAACTACAACATTAAGTGAGGAGTTCCTGTACAACTACTATGATGAACTATGTGCAATTGTCATAACTTGAGGAGTACTGTGAGACCAAACAGCAGGAACATAATGTGTTCTGATCTAATTGGAATAAAGCCTCTGAAATGCAGATAATTCCAATGAACTTTGGACAAGTGGGCTACATAACAATGGCTATAGACATTGGAAGCACTTAAAGCTGTGAAAATGTACAATGCAGTTGGGGTGAAGGCCACCATTATATAGAAGACTAATCCAAGATCTCAAGATCCATATCAGTCCACAAAATAGTAGCAGAAACCCTATGTTGACCCTTTGCACAAGGTTGAACTTCATTTTTAGTGAGATTAGTTTTGCATATTAAGTCTTGTTTATTGTGGAAAGTGGTAGATTGATCAATTAAACATCACCACCTAACTTTAATCACAGTTCAAAGTTCCCCTATGGTAGTTTCCCACCTCAGTCATCCTTGACATGTTGTGGACCAGTAGGTGTTAATATGCATACCAATATGTCATTCACTGATGAAAATACAGACCCGAGTTCCTTAGTTAATTGCATTCCATGCTTCCAAAACAGTGACTGTTTGGTTACCAAATAATTAGCACAATATTCTATCTAGTATTTCTCAGTAAATTATTCAATTCTGCAGGTAAGACCAACTTCATTTGTATACCATAGCAATGAGCCTAGTATAAATACCTAGAAAGTAGGATATCAAGTGATGAAAAAAATTAATTGTGATTAATTGTGCAATTAATCACACTGTTAATAATAGAATACCATTTATTTAAATATTTTTTGATATTTTCTACATTTTCAAATATTTTGATTTCAGTTACAACATAGAATTCAAAGTGTACAATACTCACTGTATATTATTTTTATTACAAATGTTTGCACTGTAAAAGCAAAATAAATAGTATTTTTCAATTCACCTAATATCTTTACCATGAACATTGAACTTACAAACGTAGAATTATGTAAAAAAAAATAACTGGACTCCAAAATAAAACAATGTAAAACTTTAGAGCCTACAAGTGCACCCTGTCTTACTTCTTGTTCAGCCAATTGCTAAGAAAAACAAGTTTGCTCATATTTACGGGAGATAATGTTGCCTGCTTCTTGTTTACAATGTCAGCTGAAAGTAAGAACAACATTTGCATGGCACTGTTGTAGCTAACATTACAAGATATTTATGTGCCAGATGCACTAAAAATTCATAAGTCCCTTCATGCTTCAACCACCATTCCAGAGGACATGTGTCCATGCTGATGACTGGTTCTGCTCGATAACAATCCAAACTGCTGCAGATCAATGCACATTCGTTTTCATTTTCTGCATCAGATACCACCAGGAGAAGGCTATTTTTCTTTTTGGTGGTTCAGGTTGGAGTGTTGTTCTTTTAATTCTTTTGAAAACATGTTCCACATTTCCTCCCTCTTAGATTTTGGAAGGCACTTCCGATTCTTAAACCATGGATCGAGTGTTGTAGCTATCTTTAGAAATCTCACATTGGTACCTTCTTTCTAGTTTGTCAGATCTGCAGTGAAAACAAACAACATGCTGGGTCATCATCTGAGACTGCTATAACATGAAATATATGGCAGAATGTGGGTAAAACAGAGCTGGAGACATAGAATTCTCCCCCAAGGAGTTCAGTCACAAATTTAATTAACACTTTTTTTTTCATGAGCATCATCAGCATGGAAGCATGTCCTCTAGAATGGTAGCCAAAGCATGAAGGGGCATATGAATCTTTAGTGCATTTGGTATGTAAATATCTTGCAATGCCAGCTACAACAGTGCCATGCAAATACCTGTTCTCACTTTTGGGTGACATTGTAATTAAGAAGTGGCCAGCATTATCTCCCACAAAGATGAACTCACTTGTTTGTCTGAATGATTGGCTGAACAAGATGTAGGACTGAATGGACTTATAGGAGTTAAAGTTTTACATTGTTTTTGAGTGTATTTATGTAACAAAAAAATCGACATTTGTAAGTTGCACTTTCATGATAAAGAGATTGCACTCCAGTACTTGTATGAGGTGAACTGAAATACTATTTATTTTATCATTTTTACAGTTCAAATATTTGCAATCAAAAATAATATAAAGTGAGCACTGTTGTAACTGAAATCAATATATCTGAAAATGTAGAAAAACATTCAAAAATATTTAATAAATTTCAATTGGTATTCTATTGTTTAAAAGTGTGATTAATTGCAATTATTTTTTGAGTTAATTGTGTGAGTTAACTGAAATTGAATGACAGCTCTTCTAGAGAGCAAAAAACAAAACAAAATGCTCACAGTAACAAAGGGAGGGGAAAGATTACTTTTTCCCCAGCCTTTTAATACTGTCTTACATCTTGCCTTGTAATCAGGAAGCATCTGCCAAATTCTGCTTTTAGTTACACAAGCATAATAAAATAACTAATAACCATAACTGATTTTTAAACAAAACTCTGACTAATGTTTTACAGGTTGTGTGGATGAGATTTGATCAGAAGAAAGGCAATATGAAAATTCACATGGAATTTCAGCATACAGTAAGACACATACTTTCCATTTCTCTGTATATAGCAGTCTTTTCCCTCACTCGTATGGATACTCTAACTTTCTGAATCCCATAGCACAAGTAGTAGTGTGCGGTTAGCAGAGTTAATAAGGGGTGAAAGCATTTCTGTATGTGGTATTCAGCATTCCCTGTAACGTCACTTGTCATTATTCCTTCAGACATTAAATAGTGTTAGCAGGCTGATATGGTTAAGATTAATGAGACATTGATTCTTATCGAAGAAGCTAATTAACACAACAGGTTTTCTTTCAGTCTGTTGTAATAATAAACTAATTAACTCCTCTTCTTCCATAGACCAATAAGATTGGTCAGCATGAAATATTTGCTCATTGAGCCAGTCTATTCACCCACATAATGCTGCTTTTTGTTTCTGGCTTTTTAACATCATTATAACCAGATAGGACCACATTTCCATGATAAGATTCCTTGCTGCTACAAATGAAAGTATATTAATTAAAGCCAAATGAATGGGGAAAAATAGACTTTGCAATATGCAGTCATATTACATAGTAGCTGTTTAATCTGTCTTCTTTGAAATTGCTAGTGTGAGTGACATGAGCAATGTCAATATCAGTGGCCTGAAGCAAGAGATTATCAGTTTTAAAGGTTAAAACATCCTTATACAGATCATATGTAAGGCTACAATTCTGTCATGGGTTCTGGGACTTTCTGGGACTTCATGACTACTTCTGAGACAGGGCTTAAGTAGCTGACCAGTGGCCAGAACCCTGGGACAGCACTCTTTGGCTGTCTGCCCATCCCCCCACAGATCTCGTTTTGGCTGATGGGGTTCACTATCCATGCTCTGCTCTCTGAGAGCCTAGGATTTGTGCTACAGTCCATACATAATAGGTTCCATATTCCCAAATATAGATGTTACAGGAGTGAACCTTAGGAGCTTAGGAGAACCAATTGCAGCACAACTTTGCCCCACAGTACCCTTGCCAGTAAAGCCAGAACTTGGGGAACAACAATCCAGAATTTTCTGAATCATCTAGATTTCTTACTTGTACATAATCATTGTTCTCATGCCCTAGATGAGATTCTTAACAATGCCTCTCCAGAAGCTCAGGTGCCCAAGAGGGGCAGTACGTGAAGGAGTGGGCGGAAAAGTGGCTTTATCCCAAAGTTTGTGCCTCTCAAATCTGGGACTGGCCTGGGGCTCATTGCAGCCCCTGGCACAATGTAAATCTCCTTGTAATGATGGAAAGAGGTCAAACACCCATACAGGAAAAAATAGTACTTCTATCAGCTGCTTTCAGAGCCATTGATCGTAAGGTATTGTTGACTTGTTTACAGGCTGGAACAAAAGTAGACTGAACTGCCTTGTGATAACTTATTTTTCCCCCTCTTGGAGAGAAGGTGGGTTTAAGTAATTGCTTTTTTTGCCTCAAGGACAGTTGTGTAATATGAACCATGTTCCACCTTATCACCCCTCCTTTCCGGGATGTGTATCTAGGGCCATAGAACAGAAGCAGAGATTGAAATGTTTTCAATATATCAATGACACTCACTACTGTCTTTTCACTTCTTCCATCCAAATGGTACAATGGAGTGTCTTTCAGTATATGATAGTGCCTGGGGCATGGATGGATTTTGCTGAGGCTCAGTCAAGAAAATACTACTGGCCAATTTAAAGTGTGAAGTTAGTAGCTCTACAGGCAGCCTTGTCTTGTACTTACTGGTTGGAAAATAAATCTGTAGTTACACAAGGCAACAGGGATTAAGGATAAAAAAAATCAATGTACAGTTATTCTGATACTATATTGTATTTACACTTAATGTACTATAAAATACTAAAAATGTCATGGAAAGTACTATTTTTAAAGGTGCTTAGGTCATCAAATAAGTACAGAGGGAAGAGATACAACTGCAAGGCAAAATCTCATAGTCAGTGGAAAGACTCCCATTGATTCTAATAGGCTTTAGATCAGGCTCTTAAAATTATCAAGTATGCCCTATTTTATGTGGATGTGCTGAGAGCAGACAGTCTATTTCTCCTTCTTCTGTTGCAGTAAAATATCATGGCACTACCCTGAATATAAAGATAGGACCCCTTGACTCTGCTCAGCAGTGGGCTTTGATGGAACCTCATGCAATCTTTTTGGAGCTCTATTAGGGGACCCCTTTGTTTTTAGCCCCTGCTCACGCACCCTGCCCTGCACAAATGGAATACCTTAGGAACATTTCACTCAGCAGTTTCCCAAAGAGGCATAGAGAAGCAAGTAAAAAATTGTGTCTGACCTTTCATCCCAGAAGTTCTCAAACAGTGGATCAGTTTGCCCTCTGTCGAAATGCAGCCACTTTTGGGGTAAAAGGTAGCAGCTGTTAAAAGCATACAGTAACACTTCACAACAGTTTAGGTCCAAAAGTTTAGAAAAATAGTGTCCAATTAAAACTCAAGGGGGAATTTAGTCAGCCGGTAAGTACCCAAATTAGACTTTGTCAGGGGAAGTGGTGTTTATGTAACCTGGTGAATGTTGAACTGTGTTACATCTCCTCCGCTGTGCTGATCAGAGGACATGAATTGTTTTTAGAGCCCCCAGCCTCAGGTCTGTATGCTGGGGTTTGAACCAGGGCTAAATCTGCTGCATCTAGGATAAAGTTCTGGAGCTGGGGCTGGTAACAACTCATATCATCTGTGAACAGAACAAAAAGGACCCTGAAACACACACACCTGTGAGCTACACTAATGTGAAAATGCAATGGAATGCTACAGCTGATCTTGGCATGCTGTCTCAGTTGAAAGGCTTTCATGTCAGTGGTAATTTCTTCTGAACAGCCACTTCACAGGATGGAAATGGAGAATGTCAAAGAATATCAACATTACACTCGGTTGTGATCTTTATTTCACAATTTGGCCTTGCAATATGATTGTGGGTAAATGCTACTGGCTTTGGACCAGACCCACAGTCCTGGGAGTAGCCCCATGGATGTCGCTGAGACTACTTGAAAGAATAAATTGAGCAGGATTTGGCTCATTGAATTATTTCCTTTCTCCCTTCATCCTCCCTTTCTTGGAAAGATTTTCAGAAAATGAAACAAAATGATCAATGACAACGTAGTTCTCACATATTTCTCTCTTTCCCTCCTTTGATCAATAAACAATATAAGAAAAAATATATATCCTATCTGTAAATATACATAATTTTTTTTCATTTCATAATTGCTATTCAAAGCGTTATTGGAAGAACTTATAAATGTCTTACAGCTTGTTCATGTTTTTGCAATGGCAGCTAAACTTAACACCTCATTTATTTCTTTGTCGGTAATGTTTTCCTTCTCACAAATTAGCCTGTATCCTGCTTTTTTGTGCTGCATCTGTCCCTTGTATTTATGTACAGACATGCAATGGTAAGATTGTTCGGAGAGCTGGAAAATGTCATATTTTAGGTGTTTATATCCTAATTCTTAAAACACCTAAATATATGAACCTTCTACATAGGTAAGTGAACACTAAAGCCAGATCCTAAACTATGGCTGAGCAGCAAACAGCTTAAGTTGAGGGGCAGAAGGATGCAAAGGAGCCGTGAAACTCACATTTGCACCCCCCAAACCATGACTCGTTCTGTGTCAGACTGGTCCCAGGTATAAATTAGAGAAGGCCTGAGTCTGATTGTAAGTTACATCAGTTTCCAGTGTAAGGGGCTGAAATAACAGTTGGGGATAGGTGGTGTAGAGTAAATTGCTGGCTACCGCTGTTTTACTCTAGCTATGCCCCCTATGCTGGTTACAGAGAGGGGAGGCAGCAGAGCTGTCCCTAGGGTATGGCAAATTGGGGCAGCCGCCTTGGGCCCTGCACTTTGGGGACCTTGCAGTGGCTGTCCCAAATCGCTGTACCTTAAGGATGGCCATGTGTGCGTTTCATGCAGAGGGCATAGATTGACCCAGGGGGAGTGGGGTTAGGCTGCGGGGGACCAGGCTACTGCAGGGGTGTGCAGGGGGCCTGGTGCCAGCAGTGGGGGTCGAGCTTGCACTCAGGCAGCAGCAACGATGTCAGCCCACCCCGCCAGCTCCTGGTGTTGCTTGAGGGAGGAGGCAGAAGCTGGAAAGAGGTGGGGAAGGGGCAGAGCAGGGGCAGAGGAGGAGGGGCGGGTTTTGGGGGAAGGGAAGGAGTAGGGGCAGGGCCTGGGGCAGAGTGGGGGTTGTCCTGGGCCCTGCACCTGCTAGGGAGAGCCTTGGGAGGTGGCATAGTAGCCACAATACCAGCATTATGCCACTTCAGGAACTCTTACACTGAAATGATTCTCTTGGCTGGTCACACCAGTGATGATCTGATTCTTACATATTACAGCCAGATCTTTCACTTTGTGCACATGACTTCAGATTTCTTTTTAATACCACTGAATTAATCCATGTCACACTTCAGGGAACTCCACCTGTATTTTCCCTCAGTTATTCAGTCACTATTCTCACCTACCAGGTCTCCAGCTCTTGCCTTTCTGGGTGGAGACCTGCAACTCACTCACTTCTGACTGGGGTATTCCTAGGCTGTATAGTTTCCTGTCTTCACTGTGTATTTCACAACAAAGATAATCTGCCTAAACAGACTTGCTTGCTTTCTCTTCAGATAAGAGTGATTGCTACAGATATAAATTACCACATAGTTCTTTTTAAGCAAGTCTTTACCGTTATTCTTAAGGTAAAAAGCATAACAGAGAAAACAAAAGAACCTACATGCATGCTAATAAACTCACCTCACCCTAAAAATTTCTTTGTAGTTACAAGTTCATTGAAGCTTCAGCTTGGAACAAAGACAAAGTCTTATTCAACCCCTGTAGGCCAAGACCTTCCAATCTTCTCCTAAGGTTTGGTAACCTCCATGGATCAGGGGTCCTCTCTGATTTGATGGATCACAAAGAAGGCCCGGACTCAATTTAAAATTGAGGCTGTGTTCCAGGTGTCTTTTTTCTGTCTGTGGATCTCTGAAGAATCCAGTTGGAACTAGAATTTCTCTTCCTACTAGAGAAGGTACATCCAATGTCTCAACAGCATATACACATGTATAATACAATGCATGTATAATACAATGTACCGCAAAGATATTAATCTTAATTTCAATCAAGTTTAACTTCATCCAATAAAGTTCATCTTAATTCCATAAAATTTGTTCAGGATATCTGACACAATTGTACCTCCTTTTCTTGTGGTTCTCAGTTTAGTGCTGCCAAAAGAGATGCTTTGGTGGCATTAATCATTACATCACTGGTATTTTTCAGGCAAATGACTACTTAAAAGGTTATATCTTTGTCTGCATTAGCGTTGGGTGAACTGTTTGTAAACATCCTTTGAGGATTTGTTCAACTATGATCTTGCTCAATAATTAACCTTTTTTCACTACGTATGTAGTTCTAGTTGTGAATACGAATAAAGCAAATTTCACTCTGACATGCATATGAAATATTAGCATTGATTTCTTCACACTTCCTCCCACTGTAGTCGACTTTCCGGTGTGTATTTGCGAATGTTAACATTGCTCTTATGTGGGTCCCATTTAGTATTATAATCCCATCCTTTACCATTCCACACAGCAAGAACAAACAGAGTCCTGTTGCTGAAGGAAGTAATTGGCCTGCAGAGCAGACTATTGCTTAGGCTATGTCTACACTGGCAATTGAATGCTAAAACTTTTGTTTTTCAGAGGTGTTAACCCCCCCTGAAAAACACAAGTTTTTCTGCGCCAAGTGCTGCTCGTTGGGAGTGGAAGTTCTTTGTCGGCAGGAGAGCCAACAAACAGAGGCTACACGGCATGACTTTTAGTGGCAGGGATGTAGCAACACAACCATGTCACTAAAAGCTATGTAATGTAGACATAGCCTTAGAGAAAATGCCTTATCTTTGTTCACTGCTTTGGGCAAAGGAAGACTGACATATAATGTGCTCCATCTACTTTTAGCTAAGAGCAGTTGGAAGCTCCCTTTGTGATAAAAGAGTAAATAACTGCTACCATAACTGATCAATTTTCTTAATGTTTCTTATATACAACTAAGTCTGTCATGTTATTTTTGCTTGCCATATTTGATGTGGACAGTGAACAGTGCCAAACCTTATTGGTTGGATTTGTTATCTTTGGGCTTTGTTTAAAATAAATACATACCATAGATGTTGCAGCGAGTTAACCTAACTGAGAAAGATGCCTCTCTTAGGAAAAACTAAGTACTACTCATAGCGCACTTCTTTATTGCCTGCATTCCAGGAATGGTGTAGGTCAGTGGGTATTTCTAGGGTCTGCTGGAAGACACAGATCTTTCTACACGTCACAGATTTCTTTGTGAATTTTTACTATTGTACTTAACACAATTTCTTGAGTGTGTTCACTAAACGCACGGTATATGCAGCTATTCCTAGAATTTATTTCATAAACTCTTTTGCGCTTTCATCAATAATCTTTCTACTCTTTTAAAACTTGACCTTGCTTCTTCTTAGTGTGTTGGGTTTTGTTTTGTTTTTTTTTAGTTTTCACCTTAACTTCCATTTTGAGCTCCACGTTTCTGACTGGCAGTGACTTTTTACCTGTTAGCCTGTCATATCTTTCCTTATTTATTGGATTAAAAACTCATCCACAGAAGATTTATTCTAATGGCCATTTTATGTATTTGTTCCCCACTTGTATTCAGCTTTTTTTTTCCCAATTTTTTTTAAAGATGAACAAATGACTCAAAACCTCTTAAAAGTATGAATGGTCAAATTTTCTTAGGTTTTGCTCCACTAAACTGGATATTTGCACCTGCAATAGCAGGCTGGTATAGTGTTTGTGCCTGTTGAGCCTATCAAGGGAGGACATAATAGGTGTTTTTTTTACCTGTGCAAACCAGAAGCTGCACCAGGCAAAGGATACATGGCTTGGAGAAAGCACTGGCCAGGGAATTTTCAAAGAGAGCACTTATAGGAACTGTATTCTCCACAATTTTGCCAAAACTTGCATCTGCTAATGACTCCTCTAAATGACACAGAGGACTATTGTTCCCTTGTTATGATTGAGTGAATTCCATTAAGAGTTCTGGGAGAGGATAATAGATCCCCTGGTCCACAATACAGAGTAGCAATCTGTAATATTTCATTTTAAATAAATGAGCCCATACATTTTAGCAGAAGGATTTCAAAAGAAAGCACCTAAAATAAGTCACTCTAAAGAAATCCCTATTACCAAGAGTCAACCAAATGGGAGAGTCAAGCAAATGGGATTGTTCTGAAAATTTAACTGAAAGGAATTGCTGCTGGCTTTTGACCTTACATGCTTAGTTTCAGTTTAGAATGAATTGGTTACGGCCAATTCAAAAACACTATTTTTTTTTTTTTTTTTTAAAAAGTGGTGAGGTGACAGAAGGGAATTGCTGACAGAAGCTTAATTTACTGGTGTCACTATAATACATACAGGTGATCTCATCTCTCCACTGTGGCTGATCCTTTCCATTGCTTATGTACAGAGTTCTGACATAATTTCTAGAAGGGAAGTAATGCAGGCAAAATCTGAAATCTTAGCTGCAGATAGCACATGGGAAATGAATTCAGAGGTTATAGTAAATGGCCTCCACAGGGACCCATAATGGAAACTGAAGGATGTGACGAGCCGATATATATTTTTTAATATATCAAAATGTATATTTTTTTATTAAATATCCAAACAACAGTGTTTTTGAATAGCATAATTAAAATAAGGGGTTTTTTTGAGTAACAATTATTTGTATTTTTTCCGGTAGAGGACTAATTAGCATCCATTTTTAGAATGTGTATGCAGATTGTTATAAAGGGGGAGCATCAAATTCAATGCAGCTGTAAGCATTTAGGTTCTGATTCATTAAAAAGAATCATAGGACTTGTATATTTACACTTGTCTGTGAATCAATAGGTTCCCCAACACTGCTCAGTATGGTGCATTCACTTTGATGTACAACATAATAACACACTGGATAAAAATGAGTGAAAAACAGACTGACATTACACTGAAAAGATGCTTATTGAGTGGACAAAAGTCCCAAAGTGGGACGTGGAGTTTACTGTGGGCATTGGGATGATTCCCTGAAGGCATGTATTGTACATTATTACTTAATCTGGCAAATATACAGCATTATGAACTATGAATTCCACTAATGTACTACACCATGAGCTTAAAGTCACTACAGAGAAAATCTGTTTTCAAATCCACAGTCTTCAGAGATCCCTTATAACAATCTGATCTATAGGAAGGTGGTTATATGGATCAACTCTGTAGGGTTTTGAGCAGCGTTGGATACCAGCCAGTGCACTAAATACACTGATATCTGCAAAACAGTACTGCTCATTTGCTGCTTATTTCACTCTGATCCTGCAGCCTTTCTGTCTTCTTTTAAATGAGAAAAGCATAGGGTCAATACCACAGACTGACAGAATCACAGGACTGTCTAGTAGACAACACTTTGTATCCAAAGTAATTCCAAAGTAATGATGCATCTGACAGGAGTACCGACTCATTTAAGGATGTATTACATGTTAGGAAGCAGCTTCTGAATTCAGTTTCTCCTCCATTCCTAGGGGCTGAATTCATAGTTTAGGTGTCACACTTACTCTCCATGCAGGTGTGTTGCTACATACTATAGATTGACTGAAATCCAAGCCTTTCACCTGCTTATAAGAGATGGGGGAAGGCAGGAAGCTTTTGCTGGCTAGATTTCTAAAGTACCTGACCTCACTAGTCCTGAAAACAGCCAGGCTAGGGATGGAGGAGGAACAAAGAGGCTCTCCATCCTTTGTGATCCATGAACTGATTGAGAAGGAGACATCCTCCTTAGTAGCTCTCCATGTGTTCCTTCTCTCTAATGCACACTCCAACAATCACACCCAGAGAGGTTCCTGAGTGGAAGAAAAGGGGACCAGGATGGAGCTCAAAGTGTGTTTAAGAAAACAAAAAAATCTGTACAGTTTGTATGGGAGATTTGAGGATCAGTGTTATCTGGTAGCAATGGAGAAAGAAGGGGTTTTGCTTTGATGGATATTGTACCTCATCTGGCTAATAGCTCCATTTGTACCGATAGGGCTAGCCTGCCTCTACTATATTGTCTGCCTTGTCTTCATTATATTTAGCTGCTTTCATTATATTCATCTGTAATGTAAGAAACTACAGTATCCTGTAAGGCAGCTGAAGCATAAGTTAGCATTAAGTGTGGATAAATGGGCCAAAAGCCTTGGCATAGATAATGGTTATCCTTAGATTTTAGGAATTAAGGAGAGCCTGCTTAATGGTAGGTGTTAGAATGTTCCAGTAAGTGCTACTGCAAGGAACAAGGAAGCAATAACTGCAAATTCACTTAAGCAGGGGGTTATGGGTATGATCATGAGCTGAAATGGTAGTAACACATATTAAAATACTAACTGTAGAAGAAGCACATCTCGTCATTAGTAGGATAAGGAGATGCAAATAAGGAAAAGGGGAAAAACCGCTATCAAATATGCATTAGATAGTGGTGTCAGCATAAAATATTATAAAAATTGCATCCCAGCCTCTGGACAATAACACTGGTCTACAATTTTTTAGAAGTCGTCTGCTTCAGAGATAAAATGTGATATTTATTATGTATTTTGATGTGCTGAATTCAAATATGACAATTAAAACAACTGATTGGCTACTGTTTCTAAGATATTTAAGTTTTTACATTTTATGTCTATGTATATTGTGTAGATAGAGTTTTAATCATAAATTGTAAACCTGGGTCTTTTCATGTGTTTATGGTTGCTTTTCATGATAATATTTCACCTGTCCTGTTTATGTAACACTTTAAAAATCAGCAGAAGGGTTATATAAATAAAATGTATTATGAAACAAAAGGCAAAAAACTATTATGTACATAGTTTAGTCCTATTCAGTATCTACTTGGCGCTTCCTGGCTTGTCTCTTGTATTCATTAAATGGAGCATCTCTTGTCACTGTCCAGCAATAGTCTGCAAGCATTGATGGGCTCCATTTGCCCTGATAGCGTTTCTCCATTGTTGCAATATCCTGGTGAAATCGCTCGCCGTGCTCGTAGCTCACTGCTCCGCAGTTCGGTGGAAAAAAATCTAGATGAGAGTGCAAAAAATGTATCTTTAGTGACATATTGCAACCAAGGCTTTTGTATGCCTTGAGGAGGTTTTCCACCAACAACCTGTAGTTGTCTGCCTTATTGTTTCCGAGAAAATGTATTGCCACTGACTGGAAGGCTTTCCATGCCTTCTTTTCCTTGCCACCCAGTGCACGGTCAAATGCATCATCTCGAAGAAGTTCACGAATCTGAGGACCAACAAAGACACCTTCCTTTATCTTAGCTTCACTTAATCTTGGAAATTTTCCATGGAGGTACTTGAAAGCTGCTTGTGTTTTGTCAATGGCCTTGACAAAGTTCTTCATCAGACCCAGCTTGATGTGTAAGGGTGGTAACAAAATCTTCCTTGATTCAACAAGTGGTGGATGCTGAACACTTTTCCTCCCAGGCTCCAATGACTGTCAGAGTGGCCAATCTTTCTTGATGTAGTGGGAATCTCTTGCACGACTATCCCATTCGCAGAGAAAACAGCAGTACTTTGTGTATCCAGTCTGCAGACCAAGCAAGAGAGCAACAACCTTCAAATCGCCACAAAGCTGCCATTGATGTTGGTCATAGTTTATGCACCTCAAAAGTTGTTTCATGTTGTCATAGGTTTCCTTCATATGGACTGCATAACCAACTGGAATTGATGGCAAAACAATGCCATTATGCAGCAAAACAGCTTTAAGACTCGTCTTCGATGAATCAGTGAAGAGTCTCCACTCATCTGGATCGTGAACGATGTTGAGGGCTGCCATCACACCATCGATGTTGTTGCAGGCTAGAAGATCACCTTCCATGAAGAAGAATGGGACAAGATCCTTTTGACGGTCACAGAACATGGAAACTCTAACATCACCTGCCAGGAGATTCCATTGCTGTAGTCTGGAGCCCAACAGCTCTGCCTTACTCTTGGGTAGTTCCAAATCCCTGACAAGGTCATTCAGTTCAGCTTGTGTTATGAGGTGTGGTTCAGAGGAGGAGGATGGGAGAAAATGTGGGTCCTGTGACATTGATGGTTCAGGACCAGAAGTTTCATCCTCTTCCTCTTCCTCGTCTGACTCAAGTGAGAATGATTTTGGTGCATCAGGAACCGGCAGTCCTTCTCCGTGGGGTATTGGGCATATAGCTGATGGAATGTTTGGATAATGCACAGTCCACTTTTTCTTCTTTGACACACCTTTCCCAACTGGAGGCACCATGCAGAAGTAACAATTGCTGGTATGATCTGTTGGCCCTCTCCAAATCATTGGCACTGCAAAGGGCATAGATTTCCTTTTCCTGTTCAACCACTGGTGAAGATTTGTTGCACAAGTGTTGCAGCATATGTGTGGGGCCCACCTCTCGTCCTGATCTCCAATTTTGCAGCCAAAATAAAGGTGATAGGCTTTCTTAACCATAGTGGTTAGACTGCGCTTTTGTGATGCAAAAGTCACTTCACCACAAACCTAGCAGAAGTTATCTGCACTGTTCACACAAGTACGAGGCATCTCTGCTCACTATGGCTAAACAGAAATGTGTCCCTTTGCAAAATCAAACACTGACAAATAAGAGAGCACGACACTGTATGATTTCTAGAGCTGATATAGGGCAATTTGTTCAGCAGAGTGATGTAAGCTTCGTTATGATTGCATCATCCATGACTTCTAGGAATACCATAATGCAATTCATATCGTGTATGACGCAATACCAGCTTCAGATTGCATCATTCATTGTTTTGCCTAAAAAGCAAGTACTGTCCAAACCCAGTCACAGATTTATTCATAGATCCAGTCAAAGATGTATTTTAGTCATTTCTGGTTTAAATTGAGATCCCTTCCCTTTATAACTCACTTATCCTCCACCATTCCCATGTCCAGGGTTGTATATAATGACCCAATTAGTCATTAGAATTAGTAAAGTTTGACTACATTTATTTCAGAAGCATTTTGGCTGTAGAGCAGTGTAATAGGTGACAGATGTAACCCTTGGAAGGGGCCACAGTGATGGCCGATGGTGAATCACTAATATTTCAGGTTGGCCTGCAAAGGATGGTGTGAATAGATCGATGTGCAGCAGTATATTCTATAATCTCTATTTACCTGACTGAGTTAGAGTGTTTGTGACTTTGTTTTGTAAATATAGAAGAGTTCCTATAGTGTGAGTGTTGCAGCTGTGCACATACAGCTATATATATAATTTTAATAATACTGGACATGTTCTTGGGACAAGAACCTATGTACTTTCAAAGTGATAACTAGCAATTCTTTAGTAATCAATATAATTATTACATAATCTGTAGATCAAGCTACACTCTTCACAGCTGTCATTAGAAGTGATCTGTGTTGTTATTTCACCATGCCTGATTTGGGTGAAATCTGGCCTTGGGCAGGGTTTCGCCCCCGGTAGCAATGTAAGTATATTGTTTTTGAGGGAAGTGTTAGGCTGACTGAATTTAAAGGCTTTTAACTACTGTACAGAGCTGTGCTTCACTGCTCTGGCTGTGTCTTCAAGGCACAGCCGTGCCAGGTTTAGGATCTGGCCAACAGAGTACTTCAAGCAACTATAAATGAGTACCTTCAGACATGCTTAGATGTAGAACCTTGATGAAAGATGTTCATAAAATACCCAAAATTTAACCCACAGCTGATCTATTCCTATAAAGCGTGCAGAACTGATAGATTGCAGGTTTTCATTGTGGGTGATCTCAAACAAAAAGCAGTGTGTATATTCATTTATCAAATAATACAAAGCCTGAGAAAATACTTTGTCTTCATATACTTTGGTTTTAACATTTAAATTAAATAAAAATTTCAAGCTTCTAACAGTTTGCAAATGCGGTCCTTGTACAATTTGAGCAGTCCTGCTCCACAGAAAAGGAATTGAGACTATACTGTACATTGAGACTATACTTACAAAGAGAGAGATCTGACTGAAATAAAAGAGGAAGGGAATAAAACCTCAGAGATTACACCCCAAGAATATTCTCTGAGTATATGTTGTCCAACCTGAGGTGATATATCAAAGAAGTATGCCATAGTATAGAAACTAGAAAGAAGAGCCCACACTTCTATGTCCACATAGAAAAAAGAATTATGTACACATACTGGTGGAGCACTATGAGTCCAGTTGTGCACTTATTGAAGTAAATATGAATTTTGACAATGATTTTAAAGGAAGCAAGCTCATGCCCAATGTTCTCCAGGGGGTTGGAAACAGGAAACATCAGGTTGGACCTCCAGGGCACTGATTCAAATCCAAGTAAGATTATTTATAAGTTTTTATCATTTGACCGCTTTTAAGTAAAAACAGTGTGAATTGAATCCAGTTACTAGTGGACAATAACATCAAAAATAGGCCCCTCATAATTGGCATCAATAAATAGATCAAACCTTTGGAGATATAAAAACAGTCATGAAGACTGAACTGTTCTCTCACTTTTAGGCGTGGTCTCTCCAAATCAGAGCTGAGGTGTGTTGGTGGGGCATGGTAGAGAAGCTTTCATTGCTTCCTGTTCTGTGGATAATTAGAAGACCTCAATTTCTAGGGCTTTGAAACTGTCCCTTTTCATGAGCACTGTATTCACATACTTTAAAAAAATTCTGCTGACCATCAGTATTGCTTTTTGCAATATTGATTTCTTAACATTATGGGTCACAACATTAACATCATCTGATATAGAAGAACTCTCTCTGTGGGAAGCAATAGAGAAAGAAAAGCAAATTTCTTTCAAGCCATCTAAAGACTGGTTTCTAAATTATTGCACAGCAGAAATGATTGTAGTAGACCTCCTAACTTTTCCCATCATTGAAAGAGTTGCATTTCTTGAGTGTATAGTGTTTTTGCTAGCAAATGCCATCATGGAAATATTTTCCCACTGAAGTTGCAAAAAAAGGTCTGAAAATGTCCTACAAAAAGTCAAGCAGCCCCTAAGATGGGGCAGGGAATGGAGTCACTCATTCTATAGGCACCAACTTTCCCTGGCACTGGTGGGTGCTCATGCCCCTCCCTCCCCAGTCCTATCCCCGCACTAACCCCACCCCTTCGCTGCCCCCATACCAATTGCTTTCCCAAAGTCCCTGCCCCAATTCTGCACCCTTCCTGCCCCTATTGGACCACTTCCCCAAATTCCCACCCTGGCCCTGCCTCCTCCCCGAAGTGTGCTGCATTTCCCCACCTCCCCCGTCCCTCCCAGGCTTGCCATGGGAAACAGCTGTTTCGCGGTGTAAGCACTGGGAGGGAGGAAGGGAGGGAGGAAGAGAGGGGAAGAAGCAGAACATGGCAGTGCACTCGGGGGAGGAGGTGGAAGCAGCGTGGAGGTGAGCTGGAGTGGGGCTGGGAGCTGCCAGTGGGTGCAGAGCACCCACCAGTTTATCCTGTGAGTCGGCACCTATGACTCGTTCTAGTACTTCTGTATGCTCTATTTCACCATAAACATAGATTTTTACAATTTTCACCACTCACTGGATTTATTTTTTTCATTTTGTTTTATATTTATTACGTTATATTGTTGAAGAGTGATACAAACCTCTTCATTTTATTTTTCTATGCTATGGAATCAGTACATGCCACATACTGATACATATCAAATTGAATCAGAGGGGTAGCCATGTTAGTCTGGAATTGCAGAAGTGACAAAGAGTCCTGTGGCACCTTAAAGACTAACTAAAATTTTTTTAGAGCATAAGCTTTCGTGGGCTAATACCCACTTCGTCGGATGCATGCAGTGGAAGTATCCAGGGGCAGGTATAAATAGGTAGGCAAGAACCAGGTGGGAGATAACAAGGTTAGTCCAATCAGGCTGAACCAGCTTGTTATCTCTAATCAGGGAGGGTGAGGTGTTCCTCTAGCAGTTGAATTGGAGGTGTGAATAGCGAGAGAAGAGAAGCTGCTTTTGTAGTTAGCTAGCCATTCAAAATCTCTATTCAGTCCCAAATTGATTGTGTCAAATTTGCAAATGAATTGCAGCTCTGCAGTCTCTCTTTGCAGTCTGGACTTGAAGTTTTTTTGCTGCAAAATGCTGACCTTTAAATCTTCTATGGTGTGTCCCTTGAGGTTGAAGTGCTCTCCTACAGGTTTTTGAATGTTGCCATTCCTGATATCTGATTTGTGTCCATTTATCCTTTTTCGTAGGGACTGTCCAGTTTGGCCAATGTACATAGCAGAGGGACATTGCTGGCACATAATGGCGTATATTACATTAGTAGATGTGCAGGTGAATGAACCAGTGATGGTGTGGCTGATCTGGTTTGGTCCTGTGATGGTGTTGCTGGTGTAGATGTGTGGGCAGAGTTGGCATCGAGGTTTATTGCATGGATTGGTTCCTGAGTTAGAGTTATTATGGCGCGGTGTGCTGTTGCTGGTGAGAATATGCTTGAGGTTGGCAGGTTGTCTGTAGGCCAGGACTGGCCTGCCTCCCAAGGCCTGTGAAAGTGAGGGATTGTTGTCCAGGATGGGTTGTAGATCACTGATGATGCGTTGGAGAGGCTTTAACTGAGGACTGTAGGTGATGGCCAGTGGTGGTCTGTTGTTTTCTTTCTTGGGCTTGTCTTGCAGCAGCAGGCTTCTGGGTACACGTCTGGCTCTGTTGATCTGTGTCCTTACTTCCTTGTGCGGGTATTGTAGTTTTGAGAAAGCTTGGTGGAGATCTTGTAGGTGTTGGTCTCTGTCTGAGGGGTTGGAGCAAATACGATTGTACCTCAGTGCTTGGCTGTAGACAATGGATCGTGTGGTGTGCCCGGGGTGGAAGCTGGTGGCATGAAGGTAGGCATAGCTGTCAGTAGGTTTTCGGTATAGGGTGGTGTTGATGTGGCCGTCATTAATTTGCACCGTGGTGTCTAGGAAGTGGACCTCCTGTGTAGACTGATCCAGGCTGAGGTGGATGGTGGGGTGGAAGCTGTTGAAATCATGGTGGAATTCTTCCAGAGTTTCTTTCCCATGGGTCCAGATGATGAAGATGTCATCAGTGTAGCGTAGATAGAGGAGGGGCGTGAGTGAACGAGATTTGAGGAAG